>CM035409.1:46648771-46653771 GCA_020310875.1 Ceratopteris richardii
GGAAGGAAGGAAGTAAGTAAGGAAGTAAGTAAGTAAGGAAGGAAGGAAGTAAGTAAGTAACGAAGGAAAGAAGGAAGTAAGTAAGTAAGTAAGTAAGGAAGTAAGGAAGGAAGGAAGGAAGGAAGGAAGGAAGGAAGTAAGGAAGTAAGTGAGTAAGTAAGTGAGTAAGTAAGTGAGTAAGTAAGTTAGTAAGTAGGTGAGTCAGTAAGTGAATCAGTAAGTAAGTGAGTCAGTAAGTGAGTCAATAAGTAAGTGAGTCAGTAAGTGAGTCAGTAAGTAAGTGAGTCAGTAAGTAAGTGAGTAAGTGAGTAAGTAAGTAAGTGAGTAAGTAAGTGAGTAAGTAAGTGAGTAAGTAAGTGAGTAAGTGAGTGAGTAAGTAAGTAAGTGAGTAAGTAAAAGTAAGTGAGTAAGTAAGTGAGTGAGTAAGTAAGTAAGTGAGTAAGTAAGTGAGTGAGTAAGTAAAAGTAAGTAAGTAAAAGTAAGTGAGTAAGTATAAGTAAGTGAGTAAGTAAAAGTAAGTGAGTAAGTATAAGTAAGTGAGTAAGTAAAAGTGAGTGAGTAAGTAAGTGAGTGAGTAAGTAAAAGTGAGTGAGTAAGTAAGTAAGTGAGAAGTAAAAGTAAGTGAGTAAGTAAGTATGTGAATAAGTAAAAGTAAGTGAGTAAGTAAGTAAGTGAGTAAGTAAAAGTAAGTGAGTAAGTAAGTAAGTGAGTAAGTAAAAGTAAGTGAGTAAGTAAGTAAGTGAGTAAGTAAAAGTAAGTGAGTAAGTAAAAGTGAGTGTGTAAAAGTAAGTGAGTAAGTAAATGTGAGTGTGTAAAAGTAAGTGAGTAAGTAAATGTGAGTGAGTAAAAGTAAGTGAGTAAGTAAAAGTGAGTAAGTAAAAGTGAGTGCGTAAAAGTAAGTGAGTAAGTAAAAGTGAGTGAGTAAAAGTAAGTGAGTAAGTAAAAGTGAGTGAGTAAGTAAAAGTAAAAGTGAGTAAGTAAAAGTAAGTGAGTAAGTAAAAGTAAGTGAGTAAGTAAAAGTAAGTGAGTAAGTAAAAGTAAGTGAGTAAGTAAAAGTGAGTAAGTAAAAGTGAGTAAGTAAAAGTAAGTGAGTAAGTAAAAGTAAGTGAGTAAGTAAAAGTGAGTAAGTAAAAGTAAGTGAGTAAGTAAAAGTAAGTGAGTAAGTAAAAGTGAGTAAGTAAAAGTAAGTGAGTAAGTAAAAGTAAGTGAGTAAGTAAAAGTAAGTGAGTAAGTAAAAGTGAGTAAGTAAAAGTAAGTGAGTAAGTAAAAGTAAGTGAGTAAGTAAAAGTGAGTAAGTAAAAGTAAGTGAGTAAGTAAAAGTGAGTAAGTAAGTAAAAGTGAGTAAGTAAAAGTAAGTGAGTAAGTAAAAGTGAGTAAGTAAAAGTAAGTGAGTAAGTAAAAGTAAGTGAGTAAGTAAAAGTAAGTGAGTAAGTAAAAGTGAGTGAGTAAGTAAAAGTGAGTAAGTAAAAGTAAGTGAGTAAGTAAAAGTGAGTGAGTAAGTAAAAGTGAGTAAGTAAAAGTAAGTGAGTAAGTGAAAGTGAGTAAGTAAAAGTGAGTAAGTAAAAGTAAGTGAGTAAGTAAAAGTGAGTAAGTAAAAGTAAGTGAGTAAGTAAAAGTGAGTAAGTAAAAGTAAGTGAGTAAGTAAAAGTGAGTAAGTAAAAGTAAGTGGGTAAGTAAAAGTGAGTGAGTAAGTAAAAGTGAGTAAGTAAAAGTAAGTGAGTAAGTAAAAGTAAATGAGTAAGTAAAAGTGAGTAAGTAAAAGTAAGTGAGTAAGTAAAAGTGAGTAAGTAAAAGTAAGTGAGTAAGTAAAAGTAAGTGAGTAAGTAAAAGTGAGTAAGTAAAAGTAAGTGAGTAAGTAAAAGTGAGTAAGTAAAAGTGAGTAAGTAAAAGTGAGTAAGTAGAAGTAAGTGAGTAAGTAAAAGTAAGTGAGTAAGTAAAAGTGAGTAAGTAAAAGTAAGTGAGTAAGTAAAAGTGAGTAAGTAAAAGTAAGTGAGTAAGTAAAAAAAAGTGAGTAAGTAAAAAAAAGTGAGTAAGTAAAAGTGAGTAAGTAAAAAAAAGTGAGTAAGTAAAAGTGAGTAAGTAAAAAAAAAATGAGTAAGTAAAAGTGAGTAAGTAAAAAAAAAAGTGAGTAAGTAAAAAAAAGTGAGTAAGTAAAAAAAAGTGAGTAAGTAAGTAAAGTGAGTAAGTAAAAAAAAAGTGAGTAAGTAAGTAAAAGTGAGTAAGTAAAAAAAAGTGAGTAAGTAAAAAAAAGTAAGTAAAAAAAAGTGAGTAAGTAAAAAAAAGTGAGTAAGTAAAAAAAAGTGAGTAAATAAAAAAAAAAGTGAGTAAGTAAAAGTGAGTAAGTAAAAAAAAAGTGAGCAAGTAAAAGTGAGTAAGTAAAAAAATGTGAGTAAGTAAAAGTGAATAAGTAAAAAAAGTGAGTAAGTAAAAGTGAGTAAGTAAAAAAAGTGAGTAAGTAAAAGTGAGTAAGTAAAAGTAAGTAAAAGTGAGTAAGTAAAAAAAAGTGAGTAAGTAAAAAAAATCGAGTAAGTAAAAAAAAAGTGAGTAAGAAAAAGTGAGTAAGTAAAAAAATGTGAGTAAGTAAAAGTGAGTAAGTAAGAGTGAAAGAGTGAGTAAGTAAGAGTGAGTGAGTGAGTGAGTGAGTAAGTATGAGTGAGTGAGTGAGTAAGTAAGAGTGAGTGAGTGAGTAAGTAAGAGTGAGTGAGTGAGTAAGTAAGAGTGAGTGAGTAAGTAAGTAAGTAAGAGTGAGTGAGTCTTACTTAAGTAAGAGTAAGTAAGAGTACGTAAGAGTAAGTAAGAGTAAGTAAGAGTAAGTGCGTAAGTAAGAGTAAGTAAGAGTAAGTAAGAGTAAGTGAGTAAGTAAGAGTAAGTAAGAGTAAGTGAGTAAGTAAGAGTAAGTGAGTAAGTAAGAGTACGTAAGAGTAAGTAAGTAAGTAAGAGTAAGTAAGAGTAAGTAAGTAAGTAAGCCTAAGTAAGAGTAAGTAAGCCTAAGTAAGAGTAAGTAAGTAAGTAAGAGTAAGAGAGAGTAAGTAAGAGAGTAAGTAAGAGAGAGTAAGAGAGAGTAAGTAAGAGAGAGTAAGAGAGAGTAAGTAAGAGAGAGTGAGTAAGAGAGAGAGAGAGTAAGAGAGAGAAAGTAAGAGAGAGAGAGAGAGAGTAAGTAAGAGAGAGAGAGTAAGTAAGAGTAAGAGAGAGTAAGAGAGAGTAAGAGAGAGTAAGAGAGAGTAAGAGAGAGTAAGTAAGTAAGTAAGAGAGAGAGAGTAAGAGAGAGTAAGTAAGAAAGAAAGAAAGAAAGAAAGAAAGAGAGAGAGTAAGTAAGTAAGTAAGTAAGAAAGTAAGAGAGAGAGTAAGTAAGAGAGAGTAAGTAAGAGAGTGAGAGTGAGAGTGAGAGTGAGAGTGAGTGAGAGTGAGAGTGAGAGTGAGAGACAGAGAGAGAGAGAGAGAGTGAGTGAGTGAGTGAGTGAGTGAGTAAGTGAGTAAGTTAAGTAAGTAAGTAAAGTAAGTAAGTAAGTAAAGTAAGTAAGTAAGTAAAGTAAGAAAGTAAGGTAAGAAAGTAAGTAAGGTAAGAAAGTAAGTAAGTAAGGTAAGAAAGTAAGTAAGTAAGGTAAGAAAGTAAGTAAGTAAGGTAAGTAAGTAAGTAAGGTAAGTAAGTAAGTAAGTAAGTAAGTAAGGTAAGTAAAGTAAGTAAGTAAGGTAAGTAAAGTAAGGTAAGGTAAGGTAAGTAAGTAAAGTAAGGTAAGATAAGGTAAGGTAAGTAAAGTAAGGTAAGGTAAGTAAAGAAAGTAAGGTAAGGTAAGGTAAGTAAAGAAAGTAAGTAAGGTAAGGTAAGTAAAGAAAGTAAGTAAGGTAAGGTAAGTAAAGAAAGTAAGTAAGGTAAGGTAAGTAAAGAAAGTAAGTAAGGTAAGTAAAGAAAGTAAGTAAGGTAAGGTAAGTAAAGAAAGTAAGTAAGGTAAGTAAAGAAAGTAAGGTAAGGTAAGGTAAGTAAAGAAAGTAAGGTAAGGTAAGGTAAGTAAAGAAAGTAAGTAAGGTAAGGTAAGTAAAGAAAGTAAGTAGGTAAGGTAAGGTAAGTAAAGAAAGTAAGTAAGGTAAGGTAAGGTAAGTAAAGTAAGTAAGGTAAGGTAAGGTAAGGTAAGTAAAGAAAGTAAGTAAGGTAAGGTAAGGTAAGTAAAGAAAGTAAGTAAGGTAAGGTAAGTAAAGAAAGTAAGGTAAGGTAAGGTAAGTAAAGAAAGTAAGTAAGGTAAGGTAAGTAAAGAAAGTAAGTAAGGTAAGGTAAGTAAAGAAACTAAGGTAAGGTAAGTAAAGAAAGAAAGTAAGGTAAGGTAAGTAAAGAAAGTAAGTAAGGTAAGGTAAGTAAAGAAAGTAAGTAAGGTAAGGTAAGTAAAGAAAGTAAGGTAAGGTAAGGTAAGTAAAGAAAGTAAGGTAAGGTAAGGTAAGTAAAGAAAGTAAGTAAGGAAAGGTAAGTAAAGAAAGTAAGTAAGGAAAGGTAAGTAAAGAAAGTAAGGTAAGGAAAGGTAAGTAAAGAAAGTAAGGTAAGGAAAGGTAAGTAAAGAAAGTAAGGTAAGGTAAGGTAAGTAAAGAAAGTAAGGTAAGGTAAGTAAAGAAAGTAAGTAAGGTAAGGTAAGTAAAGAAAGTAAGTAAGGTAAGGTAAGTAAAGAAAGTAAGTAAAGAAAGTAAGGTAAGGTAAGGTAAGTAAAGAAAGTAAGTAAAGAAAGTAAGTAAGGTAAGGTAAGTAAAGAAAGTAAGGTAAGGTAAGGTAAGTAAAGAAAGAAAGTAAGGTAAGGTAAGTAAAGAAAGTAAGGTAAGGTAAGTAAAGAAAGTAAAGAAAGGGAAGTAAAGAAAGTAAGTAAGGTAAGGGAAGTAAAGAAAGTAAGATAAGGTAAGGGAAGTAAGGAAGTAAGTAAAGAAGGTAAGTAAAGAAAGTAAGTAAAGAAGGTAAGTAAAGAAGGTAAGTAAGGAAAGTAAGGAAGGAAAGTAAGTAAGGAAAGTAAGTAAGGAAAGTAAGT
>CM035409.1:46663771-46771271 GCA_020310875.1 Ceratopteris richardii
TTTGACCTCAAAAATACTGACATGCTAGCCCATTTATAGAGGACCAGGAAAGGTACCATTCTCCCTTTCCTCATTCCACTTTTCAATCTGCATGACAGTAACCAAACCATCAAGTCATGTCCTTTCAGAACGAATATTTTTAAACAATAATCTTCTATTTTTTCAGAGTTTCAGATAAGGAACTTCACCCATTCACTTGGGCACAGGGAACGATAATATCTACCATACTTCTCACAATCTGGATCATCCTCACCCTTCACTTTTCTACACCTGCATCGGCTTTCAAAAATAATGAGCTAAAGCAATTACATCCATTCAGAAATTCTTGTAACGCCCCTGCCAAATGAAGTCGAAAATCGGTGCAACACAATTCTTTGTTACAAAATCAAAGCACAGTTTGTTAATTGTACAATTTCCTTCCCCTTCATTCTTAACAAAGCATATTCAAAAAGAGCTTTCAAACAGAGAGGCCCAATAATGATACTCAGAGCTTCAAATACGCAGAACATATGATCAAAATAGAGCACTCAGCACATGTTCACGCACCTTGGAACGAAGCATTCAATTCGATATCTTTTGTTAGAGATGCAAACAGAATATTGAAGTTCAGCGTCTTCAATGCATAGCAAGATTCAAGTAAATGAATGGATTATCTGTAGTTTGTATGCATGTACATACATACATATAAGCACACATGAATACATAAATACATACATGCATTTATACATACATACATACATACATACATACATACATACATACATACATACATACATACATACATACATGCATGCATGCATGCATGCATACATACATTATTCATACATACATACATACATACATACATATATACATATATGATATGCACATACATACATGAACACACACAAACATACACATACATGCATCCTTTTTTAATTAAAATAACATCTCAAATCCCTTAATTGTAAATACAAAGGGGCATATATATGGCTTTATCACAGCCATAAAGGATCGAGTCACTTCCATAAGATGATTGCAATTGTTAGTAGTAAGAGCCGTCATGGAGTTATTGATACATGCTTTTGAAAGGTTTCGAGCTGAAGACTTCTGAGAGCATTTTCATGTTTTCAAACATCAATGGACTCCTTAATTACCAGATATACCATAGTGTCCAAAAAGAAGGATTTCAAAATAGGAAAATGGAAAGACTATGTCCTTGCATTCGAACAAAGTGAAAAACCCGAGGTTGTCAATAAAGTTTTGTGATACATAGCATCAATCTAGATGTAATTTATAAAAACCAGTTTGAATAGAACTAATTATCAATAGCCAATCATCCACACACCAATGGTCAAAAAGAAAGAGTGAATCATCCACAGGGTACTTGTAGAACTACAGTCGCTAGAGAGGGGTAATGTCATGGACACTAAGGAAACCATCCTAAACCGTAGAATTCATGTGACTTCCTATATCTCAAGATTGGTTCAAAATATGGAGTAAAACTAATGTTACCCTAACATCCGGAACGTGCGAAAACCGACCATACGTGCTTGATTCTGACCTCCTGAGGTCTTGTTTCGGATTGCTTACATCATCAATTCGCAACCACCCTTCAACATTTGTATAAGGAGGGCTTGGCCACATACATCCTCAATCTTGCCAATGTCAGTCTTGGGAACTCAAGGAATCCCAATCTCCAAGTACTTTCCAAATTCTGATTCCAATTCTTGTCTTGCTCCTTGTTCTAGTCCTATCTAGTTTAGTTGTAAAACATATAGTCTTGTGCTCTTGTAATCTCGTACTACGAGATCTTGTCGGGTTATTTCTTGTATATAGTTCATCTCTCTCAAAGGAGTTCTTGTAATTCAAATATCTAGTTTCATCTCTAGAGTCCAACATCATGGGATCTCTTGTATCTTGTCTGGTCAAGTTATCCATATCTATTAGTCTTGAGTTGTGGGACTTCTTGTAATGGTTGTATATTCTTGTATTATTTCCCTTGCATGGGCAAAATTGTAATCCGAAGTATAGTTTCGAAATCTTGTAGGACACACTCTCGTGCTCCCCTCACAGAATCTATACATTAGGCCTCAAGATGGCCTCTCCAAAGTCATTGCAAAGTTTGAAGATTATGAATATAGGTTAGCACTTTTTGGAAAGAAGAATGTTGGAAGAACAATGTCATATTGAGAGGTCCAAACCCTAATTTCTAGCAAATGGTCAAAATGATCAATATGCACAAAATGTTTTTATATAATCTTATGATTCTCATCAAGAGCTATCTAATGATATATTACCGTCAGAGATCATTTGAGGCATCAAAACCTTAACCTTAATTTTCAAATTAGTTCTTTTCAAAAATGAATAATACCATTTTGAAGATCTCTTCAACCTCATCAAGAAAAGCGTTTGTGTGTTAATTACATCATTTTCTAGGTTATTTTTAAAATTTCTTTTTTTGACATACAATTAACTCTATTTTCGTAGAAACGTACTCGAAAAGCAAATTCGTGAGAGTAGAAAACTGCTTTTGCTATGCTTTTACTAAAAGCAACTCGTGGAAGGGATTAACACCTACAAAATACTCTCTTGGGTCACTTCAACCCATCTCATATTCACACTTAAGCATCCTTAAGTGTGATCTAGCTCTTGCAGCTGCCTTCTATTTGTTTGGAGCTGAAGATTTGCTGATCGTCTTGGTGATTTGTTGCTGCCCTCTTCTCCTACACACACATGGAGGTGTATGCCAGATCAATCTTGGAAGTAGTTCCATATATTCAGGTTTTCTTCTATTCTTGTTGTTGTACCAGGTTTCTATTACCTATCACTTCAAGAAGAGAAGTCTTGCTGCTGCTTATTTCAGAAGAGAATCACTTCAAGAAGAGAAGTCTTGCTGCTCCTTATTTTGTTGGAATTTGGGGCCCCCAGGATCTTCCAATACTAAAAAACCTTTGAGCATACACACTTAATTAAACAAGATGATAAGTGAGAGAGAGATGCTTACTCACTAATATAGATGGCCAAATTACAAAATGAGATCATAGTAAAAAAAATCGCACGATTTTTATTAAAAAAGACAAACCCTAATTCAGCTCAAAATGGAGGATGATCATTTTCTGGAGGTCCAAACTTGAAAAGCTAGATTACAAAGTCAGTTGGCCAAAAGCACTTTAATTTTAGCGATTAAAATTAAAGCAAACACAATTTTAGCAATGGATTTTAAATTAAACAAAAAGTATGTTTTAAAATAAAAAGCCATCGCAGATTTTGTTTTTGAGCCAAAGAAAGCTGATTTTCGCCAAATTTTTACGCAAGCTTTATTTTGGGGAGTAAAAACTATATAAGGAGCATGTGGGCACACTTCTTGACAATCACAAGCTAGAGTTTTGAAGTTCTGGAGCTTTGGAGGTGAAGATTTGGTGAAGGAGCAAGGAGTCTTCTACAAGGTGGTGGCAGCTATCTTTTGTAAGTTAGCCTTATATTCTGTTTTTAGGGTTTCTAAACCCTAATTTCAGAATTAAGGTTTGCTGATTTTCAGATTTGTTGCACTATTTTGTGAGGTTAGGTTCACTTCGTTGCTCATTCGCTTCACACACACTCAGATTATAAAAGCATAATCTGAATTTTGTATCATCATCTTCTTGGCTATTCTTCCATTAGTGAGTGCACCACATCATATGGTTGAGTAGTACTCCCATGTTGTAATTTGGACATCTATTTTTTAGTGAGTAAGCATCTTGCTTACGTTCTCTATCCTTGTCTCAAGATCTCTTTCTTTCTATCTCTCACATATCATCTTGATTAATTAAGTGTGTATGCTCAAAGGTTTTTAGTATTGGAACGATCCAGGGGGCCCCAAATTCCAACACTTGGTGTTATCAGAGCATAATTGACATACACACTTACTTAAGATGAGTGAGATTAGAATTGAGATTGAGGACAAGTTGGATGGATCTTCTAATTATCCCATGTGGAGTTTCATGATGATGAATTTGTTAGTGGCAAAGGATTTATGGAGTATCGTCAATGGATCCTTAACAAGACACAGACGAGAAGGCGAAGAAGAGGATACAACAGCTTCAAGAGGTACTGGAGTTACTATCACAGAACCAACTGAAGAAGAGGTAGCCACTTCTACATCCAGAGTCACAGGTAGATCTTTACCCAAAGTTCCTCCTATTGAAGATCAGGCAAGATGGGATGCTAGAGATGCTTTAGCACTTTCATTCATAGCAATAAGTGTCAAAAAGCATATTCTACCATAGATCAAATCTTGCAGAAGTTCTAGACAAGCTTGGTTGAAGCTTGAGAATCTTTTTCAGAGCAAAAATCCGGCTAGGAAAGCTCACTTGAGGAGACAACTAGCAAATACAAGAATGAAGGCTGGTGAGTAAATTCAAACCCACATTACGAGACTCGTTGACTTGAGAGATCAACTTCTAAATGTAGGAGTTGAGATATCTGATGAAGAAATGGTAAATACGCTGATTAATTCACTTCCTATTTCATATCGATCTTTCATAACCACTCTTACCCTTACCACAAGAGATAGAGAGGTTACATTTGAAGAGTTAGAGTTCTTGTTACTTCAAGATGAAGGTCAGTTGAAGGGAATGGAAGAGAATGAAGAAGCACTTTTATCTTCATCAAAGGGTAAAAAGAAGAAGAAGAAGAAGAAGGAAAAACAATCCAAGAAGGAAAGTAAGTCCCTTTCTCCTTCTACTTCAGATTCTATTTCTACTACATCTAAAGAGAAATCTTCTAAGAAGAAGGAAGCATTATGTTATTACTGTAAGAAACCTGGACATTTTATATCAGCTTGTCAGAAAAGGATTGCAGCAGAAAAGAAAAAGGTATCAAGTAATGTTGCAGAAGATGATAAAAAAGGGAAATCTCAAGGTGATTCTTATGCCTGTATCACCATTGAGGAAGTAGCTTTTGATCAGGCAGCTTTACAAGTTCTTTCAGCAAATCCTTGGATATTTGACTCAGGTGCTACAAAGCATATGACAGGTCGCAGAGATGTGTTTTCTTCTCTTTCCTATTCTACAGGTAGAAGAGTTACTATTGCAGATGGCTATGATTCGGATGTTGTGGGAATAGGTACAGTAACCCTAAAGTCAAGAGAAGGTGGTAATTTTCAGATTTCAGATGTTTTATATATACCTGAAATGAAGAAGAATCTGCTATCTGTATCTACATTTTTAGGTGATGGTTTCAAAGTTGTATTTGAGAGAGATCTTTGTAAGATCTTGTCACACAAAGAAGAGAAGTGTATTTTGCAAGGTGAGCATAAAGGAGGGATTTTTGTTTTGTTAAAAATCAGTCAGGCATATGCGGCCAAATCTTCATCACCAGTGGAAGATATGAAGCTATGGCATGAGAGATTTGGACATATTAGTTTTGGAGCTCTCAAGAGTATCAAAGACAGAGGTATGGTTGAGAGTTTACCCTCATTCGAGCTACCAGATGATTCAAATATATGTGAAGGTTGTCTTGAAGGTAAGATGCATAAACTACCTTTCCAGAAACATGGTCATATTACAGCTACTAGGAAATTGCAGATTATTCATTCAGATGTGAACGGACCTATGAGAGAAGACTCTATTCAGGGTTTCAGGTATTTTGTTCTATTCGTTGATGATTTTACGAGATACTCATGGATCTATGGTCTTAAGTTGAAGTCAGAAGTTTTTCCTATGTTCAAGAAATTTGTAGCTATGGTTGAAAATGAAAGTCAAGAAACTATCCAAATTCTCAGAAGTGATAGAGGTGGAGAATACTTGTCAAATGAGTTCCAGACATTTCTTGATGAGAAAGATATTACTCGACACCTTACTATTGCTTATACTCCTCAACAGAATGGTGTTGCAGAAAGAAAGAATAGAATAGAATACTTGTTGAGATGATGCGGAGCATGATGGCATCCAAGAAGCTTTCACCAAAATTCTGGTTTGATGTAGTACATACAACTAATCACATTTTGTACAGGTCATCTACAAAAGCTTTCAAGGTAACCAAACCTTATGAAGCTTATTATGGTAGAAAACCTAATGTTAGTTACTTCAGAGTATTCGGATCACTTTCTTATGTACATGTTGAGAAAAAGGATCGAGGCAAACTAGATGTAAAGGCAAAGAAAGCTGTTTTTATTGGATATCCTGTTGAGAGCAAAGGATACAGGTTTTATGTTCTAGAGACAGGTGAAGTTATTCTTTCACGTAATGCTTATATTGCTGAAAATAAAGTTTATGATAAAGAAGCAGAAATTCCAGAGTTCATTAGTGAAAATGACTATGGATTTTTTAGAAGGAACTTGGATTTACATGTTCAGCCATATCACGAAGGAGTTAAAATTCCTAGAATTGAAGAAAGAGTTCAAGAAAGAGGAATTTCACAACCTTCTACAGAATCAGTTCCACATGAGACTTTGGTTCCAGAAATGGAAGAAAGTGGTGTGGATCAGCCATCTACATGATGTATTTGAAGATTGTCTTCTACATGAAGATTATGGAGTACTTCAGAGACATTGGATGGAGCTTAACATAAGATTTCATCTTATGTTAACTATTCAGGTACATATTCTCTTTATGCACACAGGTATTACTTGGAGCTTATGGAGGCAATGGCATCCATATCTGGAGGCATCCTATTCGGCATACATAAAGGAGAATCAGTACATGAATGCTACATGCATTCAGATAAGGTGTTAATGAAGGTGTTTTCAGATGAGTATGAGAATTTCTCTCAACAACATGTTAGCATTCTTTGCTAATTCTGTAAGTATGTGATCTTTCACACACACATCTGATTTAGGGTCTTCCATAGCCTAAAATCAGATTAGGGTTTGCTGAATATCAGTTTCAAACTGATCTTTCCTCTTTCTGTCACTCATATACACTCTTCTACAACCTATGAGGTCATACATCTCATACATATTCAAATTTTTGTCCCTGCATCTGAATATTCTTGTAAATTCTGTACATACTCTTCCATCTATTTCTGTTCACATAGTGTGGTTGAGAATTTTGACTCCCACATTGTAAATTGACATTTGTATATATTATGGGGTGAGTAAGCAATGGCTTACGTAACACTTTGAATATGTTGTCTAATTTCTCTCTATCTTTGTCTCATCATTGTATGATTAAGTGTGGTATGTTCATGTTTGTCAATATTGGAAGATGCTTGAATCTGTGTTGTAGATCCTAGATTTATGGGACTTGTGGAATTTTGTTTTGGGCCTACCTAATTTCCAACATTTGGTATCAGAGCTCCTAGGTTTACAACATATGGTTTCAGAGTATCTTCTAACATTTGACAAGAGTATTTATAGCAGATGTTGGAGACTTGAAGTGAGGTTTTTTGTTTGGAAAAGTTACCTCATATTCAAAAAATTCAGTATTTTCAGAAAATTCAGAGTTTTTTTTAGGAAAATTCAGAAAATTCAGAATTTCAGTATTTTTCAAAAAAATCAGAATTTCAGTATTTTCAGAAAATTCAGAATTTCAGTATTTTCAGAAAAATTCAGAAAAATTCAAAAAATTTCAGATTATTTTTTTTTATGTACCAGTCAGATGAAGAATCTAGAATCTACTTTCTATGATTGTCTTAACTTTTGGATACATGCTTGTATTCAAAAATCCTATCACTTGATTGATAAGTGGAGTTAGCCAAAAGAAAGTCAAGCAAACACTATCACATTTCACCCGGGAAGAATATGAAGATATGAAGTATCAACTTGCAGCTTTTGAAGTTCTCACGGTGAGAGTTTGTCCACTTATGTTTCAAGTAGGAGTTGCAGATTCTTGGAAAGGATCTAGTGGAAGAAAAGTTTTACAACTTTATGTAAGAAGCATGGACACTTAGAGACATTCAGGTAGCAAATCAAACATTCAGTCATGAAGGTTTGATGAGAGCAGATTCTACACAGGTAATTTCTTGGAGAGATCTTGTAAGATCTTATATGATCTTGAAGATCTTGAGTATTTTTGAGTCAGATGTCTATCCTTTGTTTGTAAAGTTCTTAACATTGGAAGAAGTGAGTCAAATATTCAAATTCTATCAGATTAATGTTGCAGACAAATAAAAGAAGATACTTGTTATGTTGCAAAAAGATTATGAATTCTAAAGTGCTTTCAGCAAGGTTTTTGTTATGCTAGGATCAGCAAGTTGGGTAAAATTTTTATGAGTCTATCTTATACCGCTTGAAGAGAGCTTTCTAATGGTATATGACATGAAGTCATCAGAGATCAGATTTGGGAGAAAACCCTAATCCTAATTTTTTGTTGATTTAGGGTTTTTACCTCATTTGATAGCTCTCAGCTTAAGGTCATAAAAATGTTTTCAGATCATTCATCAGGTGGTCATAAAAATGTTTTCAGATCATTCATCAGGTGGTCAGAAGTGTGAAAAAGCAAGCCAGAAGCACTTTTTAACGATTAGATTAAAATAAAGCAAAAGCAATTTAAAAGCGATGAGATTAAAATAAAGCGCTTTTTAGTGAGTTTTTCGCATATAGCTTTAAAACCTATACAAGAGAGCATTGAGGTCACTTCTCGGATCATCCTACACAAAGACAATGCAAGCTTTGGTCCTCCTTTGAGGAGGTAGTGCTCTTGCACTCATGAGACAGCTATGGTGCACTCTAGGAGCATGTTAGGAACAGCTATGGAGTTCTTGGAGAAGAGTGTCTTCACACTCTTGCTTATGGGGAAGACTTATGTAATAAAGTAAGTCTATGATCCAAGGGTCTGGCCGGTTCAGACAGATCTGAAATCGGACACCGTTTGGTCATCCGTGTGTATGACCAAAGATCTCGAGTTTAGACTTACTAGGAGGTCTTGTGCTCTTGTGAACAAGTGATCCACTTAGCTTAGTGGTTAAGTCTCAAGGATGTGAAGGAGGAGGTCTTGGGTTCAATCCCCATGAGGTACATGGGAAGAGTATTTTGCCCAAAGAGCTCTAGAACCTTCTAGAAGCATCCACTGGACACTTGGCGCACATGTAGTTACATGGCTGACACTTGGATGGTTAGTATCCACCTGCCCAAGAAGGAAGTCCCCTGGAGAGAGCTATATATAGAGGCATTTGGTTGGGAGGAGAGTAATCTCTCAAGCATGTGGTGGTCGTAATCCTTGCTCTCTTGCATTGGTATCAGAGCCTTCATGGTGACCTTGGAGTGGGCTTCATCATCTTTCTCTCCATAGCTTCTTGCTTATTACTTTTTGCATGCATTTCGTGCCAAATATTCATTCACGGCTATCTAGTATTGCGTGCCGAATTCAGCTTGGTGGCGGCTGCTGTAGCTTCAAAAACGATTAACAAAAGGTGGGCTGCCATTTCCGCTGTTGGGGCGCAAGAGACTAGATGACTCAGGACTTCAAATTAGGGAAGACCAAGGACTAGTTAGTTGCAAAGACATACTAGTTCTAATTTGCAACTCAAGTAATTAGTCGATTTCTTCCCAAGTCGATACTCCGCTATCAAAGACAAATACTTAATGACAATTAAGTATGATAGATGTCTTGCTAGGTATAAGTAAGCACTAGGAGAAAGTTAAGTAATAAATTTTCTTGATAACCAAGAAAATTTAATTACTTGCAAACTCTTTTGTGATGACTCTAAGTCCCAGATGTACTTAGAAAGTCATGCGGCTAAGCTTTACTTGATTAGTTATACTTTATGTAACTTCTCAAGCATCCCAAGGTTGGATGAGAACATCAACTATATTTCCAAGTTTCATGAGCACTCTTCTATTTAGAAGATTTCGAAAGTTTTAAGAAGTTTCTTTGTGGTTTCAAGATTTGTATCTCATGATGAAACCTCGTTAAGTAACTTTTTGGAATTGAGATATGAAATAGTCAAGCCTTCTATTTCATGTGAGATCATTCTCCTACCATGTTTAAGATGAATTTATTGTTGGGAAGGTAGATGTTCCAAGTAGAGGATCTTAATTGATTCATGAACTCTTCCCAAAATACACATAAATTCATATTATATGATAGGTCCAAGGAATGATGAAGGCAAAACCTCTTTAGGATATAAATGTTTTGCCAAGATATAAAGGTACCAATCTTTTATAAATTTTCATTTGATTTCATCCCAAGGGGTGATGGAAATCAAAGGTTAAGCCTCAACATCAATTGATCCTTGACGTCAATAAAAGGATGTTAAGTTCCATAGTTGCATCTCTGGTAAATGATGCAACTAGCTAAGCAGTCTTTAGGAAATAATATAAGTTCCTAAAGACTTGAAGCAAGTGTGAACTTTTCATTTAGGAATAGAAAGTTCCAAGAAATGGATTTTCAATCCATGAACTTCTCCTAAACAAGTTATAAAGTTCAAAGTTGTGTTCACATTAACATTACTATTGGATCAATCATCAATAGATGCTTAGACTTTAAACATAATTTTGATTGGTGAAATATGTTTAACGGACTCTAGTAACATCTGAAGATTGACCAATAATAATGAGTTTTGTATCAAACTCAAGAAAAGAAGTCGATATCACATAAATGAAAGTTCAACTTAAACTTTCATAGTGGCATGGGAAACCATATCCAAAAGGTGATATTTAGTCTCTAGTTTGATACTCAGGAAATGAATACAATTGAATCAGTAAATTTTTTGGATATTATTTGAAAGAATTTCTTTCAAATATTCTTTTAATATTGTAAAAGATTCCAAGATGAATCATTTGCTCAAGTTATTCTTTTGAGGGAATCTCAAGTCTTTGAAGAAATGGCATTCTTTCAAGTATTGAGAATGAAATTCTTCATACTCTTTAAACAATAAGTAAGTAGTTCCCGGACATCCCAAACCACTAGAAGTGGTATTTCAAGTCCTATTTGTGATATAACCTAAAGGTATATCAAAGATTCTTAGCTTTGGAATCTGAGAGGCATAAGTGTATGCTTGGACTTGAGAAAGATCTCTAAAAATCCTGCAGGTAAGCAAAGAAGCTTAAAGATAGTTTAAGAGATCTTAAAGATAAAGACTAAATCTTAAAGTCTTTATTTTGATCGCAAGATCAACCAGACTTGATCAATCTTGGCCATGATTGTCCAAGTAATGTGCGATTAGAACTACTTTGTAGATTGCCCAAGTATTGGCAATAAAATTCCTTTTGGGAATTATTCACTCAGGTTCCATTTATTCGATGGAAAACTGTGAAAAAGAGTAAGTCTGAACAGAGTAAAGAAATTCCAAGAATGTAGTCTGCAACCGTGAAAATGGTAATTAAGTCTGTGGAAGGTAAAACATAAGTGTTTACCTATCCTTAAAGGGATTTTGGTACAAATCCAAAAAGCATGAGCGGATGCTTAAGACTTAGGCAGTAGAGAGATTCCTATATAAAGTCCCCGGGGTAGGTACCTAAAGCATTAGTAAAGAAAGGAATCTAAAGACAAGAAGTCAAAAGCTCTTGTCGCTACAAAATTGGTCAAGGGTAAACCAATTGAACTTGAATTCAAGAAAATTCAAGTACTTGGAATTCTGATTGGTTTTCATTTGAAAACCCTAGTAAAGAAGAATTGATATTCTGTTAAGAGGTTTTCAAGTTCCCAAGGTAAAGCACATGATTGTGAGACGATCATGTGAAGGAATCAAAACCTAGAAAATCTAGTTAGAGGTAATACCTGGAATTTCTAAATTCTCGTAAAAGAATTGAAGAGATAAGGTACTCTATCACGAGATGTTTAGGCTTTAGGATAAGAATCACCCACACATTAATGTGAATATAAAATAGGGTGGTATGGGACACCAGATTATATACTCAAATTGATGTAGGAAAGATGGTATGGGACATAGGACCGTGGGATGATAATTATCTTTTAGTCCTAGTTTGGATTTTAATGTTAGGTTTCATCCTCAAGGGAATTAGGACTTCAAGAAAAGTTTAATTCGTAAAGGATGAAAGTAGTATCTTACGATACTTCAAGATGACTTCAAGATCAAGGAAATTGAAGATATGAAGTAAGGAACTTCCAAGATCTTCTTAGAACACTTCAAGCTTAAGTGTTATTGATCAAAAATATTTGATAAATTTCTGAAAGAAGTTGGACTTTGACTTCGAGTTGCTCTTTTCAACCAAGGATTTGATTGACTAAGTCAAGCATCAAGTTTCTAGTATAACTTGGTAAATTCACTCTTTTGACTCAAAGAAACGCACAAGAATTGCATTTCCAGTAAGGAGTCAAAAGATTGAATGTGACCTGAACTTAGTCTCAAGTGAAGCATTATTTGAATACCAAACTCATCAACAGAACCTCAGTGGGTCGACACACTGATGTTGGTTACCACACTAGTATCTTGTGGTTGGATGATGTTTTTGATTTTCTTTGAATCTTTTTGAGAATCCAGCTTATTTCTCTTAAAGATAAAGACAATGCTTCAATATCTTGTTGAAATAGATTGTTGAGAAGTTAAAGTCCTGAGTCAACTAGACTTTGACTCATAGCAAGTTTATGTATATTCGAAGTTTGAATTGGTTGTACAGAGTCTTAGTTATTTCTTTCCGCTTTCCAAATCTTTTGAAATTGACTCAGATATAGTATCTGATTCCTTTTGCAAAAGACCAGGGTTAGCCGGTTAGAATAAAATAACTAACTTGAACATCCTAGATAGATGTTATGTACAAGAACCTTTTCAATCTTCAAAAGATGATAAGTCTAAGTGAACTTATTCATTTGAGTTTGCTTCAAGTTATAGCATAAATGATTAATTGGAGTCCAGTATACTCTAGAATAGGGAAGTTAGGAATTGCTCATCAGATTGACAATTCCCAAGAACTTTCAGTTAAAAGTCTTTGAGAAAAGTGTCCTAAGTTGGACAATTTTCATTTTGAATTTGAATTGGTGAAGTTAGTATGGTTGATTCCACCGAAATGGTAAACTTTCTCCTACAGTTTACATAGGATGTTTTCAACTCATTAAGACAAAGTAGTCCTCTAGTCGGGTGAAAAAATCAAGTAACTGTTGGATCAAAGTAAACCATTGTACAAACATCCAAGTTAGATGTTTGAGACAACCAAACTTCAAGTTTTTCAAAACAAATTCAAGTGAATCGAGAGTTCTCAAAGTCTTGCGAGGGATAAGAATCCCACCTTTATTACTAAGCCCATGCACCAGTTATGCCTAGAAATGGACT
Source organism: Ceratopteris richardii (assembly GCA_020310875.1). Classification (NCBI taxonomy): domain Eukaryota; kingdom Viridiplantae; phylum Streptophyta; class Polypodiopsida; order Polypodiales; family Pteridaceae; genus Ceratopteris; species Ceratopteris richardii. Next base: position 46,676,903 of record CM035409.1, read on the forward strand.
AGTAATTTGAATCCACCTAGTTCACATGTTTGTGCCTAGATCGCACATCCAGAAACTGTGAATTAGCCAGGGATGTCATTAGATCCACCCTTATTATTCTTCACTAGTTTGTACTTTGTCCCGTTCATCAAAGTGCAAACCCAGATAGTGTTTTGAATCATTTGGGCAAGGATGCCACCACAGAGATGAGACATGTTCTTCCAGTTCTAGAACATGACCATGTTCTTCCAGTTTTAGAACATGAGGCTCGGGGGTTGCCTACAGTATGTATATAGCTCTATTTTCGAGGACGAAAATATTTTCCAAGGGGGAAAGAATGTAATAAAGTAAGTCTATGATCCAAGGGTCTGGCCGGTTCAGACAGATCTGAAATCGGACACCGTTTGGTCATCCGTGTGTATGACCAAAGATCTCGAGTCTAGACTTACTGGTAGGTCATTTACTCTTGTGAACAAGTGATCCACTTAGCTTAGTGGTTAAGTCTCAAGGATGTGAAGGAGGAGGTCTTGGGTTCAATCCCCATGAGGTACATGGGAAGAGTATTTTGCCCAAAGAGCTCTAGAACCTTCTAGAAGCATCCACTGGACACTTGGCGCACATGTAGTTACATGGCTGACACTTGGATGGTTAGTATCCACCTGCCCAAGAAGGCAGTCCCTTGGAGAGAGCTATATATAGAGGCATTTGGTTGGGAGGAGAGTCATCTCTCAAGCATGTGGTGAAAGGTGATATTTAGTCTCTAGTTTGATACTCAGGAAATGAATACAATTGAATCAGTAAATTTTTTAGATATTATTTGAAAGAATTTCTTTCAAATGTTCTTTTAATATTGCAAAAGATTCCAAGATGAATCATTTGCTCAAGTTATTCCTTAGAAGGAATCTCAAGTCTTTGAAGAAATGGCATTCTTTCAAGTATTGAGAATGAAATTCTTCATGCTCTTTAAACAATAAGTAAGTAGTTCCCGGACATCCCAAACCACTAGAAGTGGTATTTCAAGTCCTATTTGTGATATAACCTAAAGGTATATCAAAGATTCTTAGCTTTGGAATCTGAGAGGCATAAGTGTATGCTTGGACTTGAGAAAGATCTCTAAAAATCCTGCAGGTAAGCAAAGAAGCTTAAAGATAGTTTAAAGAGATCTTAAAAGATAAAGATAAAGTCTTTATTATTATCCCATGATCAACAAGACTTGATCAAGCTTGGCCATGATTGTCCAAGAACATGCGATTGGAACTACCCTGTAGATTGCCCAAGTATTGGCAATAAAAATTTTCTTTAGGAATGATTCACTCAAGTTCCATTTATTCGATGGAAAACTGTGAAAAAGAGTAAGTTGTTCCAAGTCTGAACAGAGTAAAGAAATTCCAAGAATGTAGTCTGCAACCGTGAAAATGGTAATTAAGTCTGTGGAAGGTAAAACATAAGTGTTTACCTATCCTTAAAGGGATTTTGGTACAAATCCAAAAAGCATGAGCGGATGCTTAAGACTTAGGCAGTAGAGAGATTCCTATATAAAGTCCCCGGGGTAGGTACCTAAAGCATTAGTAAAGAAAGGAATCTAAAGACAAGAAATCAAAAGCTCTTGTCGCTACAAAATTGGTCAAGGGTAAACCAATTGAACTTGAATTCAAGAAAATTCAAGTACTTGGAATTCTGATTGGTTTTCATTTGAAAACCCTAGTAAAGAAGAATTGATATTCTGTTAAGAGGTTTTCAAGTTCCCAAGGTAAAGCACATGATTGTGAGACGATCATGTGAAGGAATCAAAACCTAGAAAATCTAGTTAGAGATAATACCTGGAACTTCTAAATTCTCGTAAAAGAATTGAAGAGATAAGGTACTCTATCAAGAGATGTTTAGACTTTAGGATAAGAATCACCCACACATTAATGTGAATATAAAATAGGGTGGTATGGGACACCAGATTTTATACTCAGATTGATGTAGGAAAGATGGTATGGGACATCGGACCGTGGGATGATAATTATCTTTTAGTCCTAGTTTGGATTTTGAAGTTAGGTTTCATCCTCAAGGGAATTAAGACTTCAAGGAAAGTTTAATTCATAAAGGATGAAAGTAGTATCTTACGATACTTCAAGATAACTTCAAGATCAAGGAAACTGAAGATATGAAGTAAGTAACTTCCAAGATCTTCTTAAAACACTTCAAGCTTAAGTGTTATTGATCAGAAATATTTGATAAATTTCTGAAAGAAGTTGGACTTTGACTTTGAGTTGCTCTTTTCAACCAAGGATTTGATTGACTAAGTCAAGTATCAAGTTCCTAGTGAAACTTGGTAAATTCACTCTTTTGACTCAAAGAAATGCACAAGAATTGCATTCACGAATAGGAGTCAAAAAGACTGAATGTGACCTGAACTTGGTCTCAAGTGAAGCATTAATAGAGTAAAAAACTCATCAAACGAACCTCAGTGGGTCGACACACTGATGGTAATTGCCACACTAGTATCCTATGGTTGGATGATGTTTTTGGTTATCTTTGTATCTTTTTGAGAATCCAGCTTATTTCTCTTAAAGATAAAGACAATGCTTCAATATCCTGTTGAAATAGATCTTTGAAAAATTAAAGTCCTAAGTCATCTAGTCTTTAACTCATAACAAGTTTATGTATATTCGAAGTTTGAATTGGTTGTACAGAGTCTTAGTTATTTCTTTTCGCTTTCCAAATCTTTTGGAATTGGCTCAGACATGGTATCTGATTCCTTTTGCAAAAGACCAGGGTTAGCCGGTTAGAATAAAATAACTAACTTGAACATCCTAGATAGATGTTATGTACAAGAACCTTTTCAATCTTAAAAAAATGATAAGTCTAAGTGGACTTATTCATTTGAGTTTGCTTCAAGTTATAGCATAAATGAGTTCTTGGAGTCTAGTATACTCTAGAATAGGGAAGTTAGGAATTTCTCATCAGATTGACAATTCCCAAGAACTTTCAGTTAAAGTCTTTGAGAAAAGTGTCGTAAGTTGGACAAATTTCATTATGGATTTGTATTGGGCAAGTTATAGTATGGTTGACTCAAAGAAAATGGTAACTTTCTCTTACAATTTACATAGGATTTTTTCAACTCATTAGGACAAAGTAGTCCTCTAGTCGGGTGAAAAAATCAAGTAACTGTTAGATAAAAGTAAACCATTGTACAGACATCTAAAGTTAGATGTATGGGACAACCAAACTTCAAGTTCTCCAAAACAAATTCAAGTGAATCAAGAATTCTCAAAGTCTTGCAAGGGATAAGAATCCCACCTTCATTACTAAGCCCATGCACCAGTTATGCCTAGAAATGGACTAGTAATTTGAATCCACCTAGTTCACATGTTTGTGCCTAGATCGCACATCCAGAAACTGTGAATTAGCCAGGGATGTCATTAGATCCACCCTCATTATTCTTCACTAGTTTGTACTTTGTCCCGTTCATCAAAGTACAAAACCAGATAGTGTTTTGAATCATTTGGGCAAGGATGCCACCACAGAGATGAGACATGTTCTTCCAGTTCTAGAACATGACCATGTTCTTCCAGTTTTAGAACATGAGGCTCGGGGGTTGCCTACAATATGTATATAGCTCTATTTTCGAGGACGAAAATCTTTTCCAAGGGGGGAAGAATGTAATAAAGTAAGTCTATGATCCAAGGGTCTGGCCGGTTCAGACAGATCTGAAATCGGACACCGTTTGGTCATCCGTGTGTATGACCAAAGATCTCGAGTTTAGACTTACTAGGAGGTCTTGTGCTCTTGTGAACAAGTGATCCACTTAGCTTAGTGGTTAAGTCTCAAGGATGTGAAGGAGGAGGTCTTGGGTTCAATCCCCATGAGGTACATGGGAAGAGTATTTTGCCCAAAGAGCTCTAGAACCTTCTAGAAGCATCCACTGGACACTTGGCGCACATGTAGTTACATGGCTGACACTTGGATGGTTAGTATCCACCTGCCCAAGAAGGCAGTCCCCTGGAGAGAGCTATATATAGAGCAAGGTTGTTAGCAACGTTTTCGCAACGTCCAAGGCAACGTGTTGCTAACGCGTTAGCAACATCGCAACGTTTGGACCTGGACGTTGCGAAAACGTTGCGAACCATTTCTTTTTTTTTTTTTCATTTTTTTTTGCAAATATAGTAACCTAAATGTATATTATAGTATATCCATATATAATATGTATTATATAGTATGTATTATGTTAATTTATGTAATATGTATTGAATATTTAATATTTATGATTCATTCCAAATTCTCGAATCCTTGACACCTGTTCAATGAAGTGATGGAAGATGCACAATGCACATTGCACATGTATGATGTCAGAATTTACAACTAATCATTATCATGATTCATGACTCAATGACTCATTCTAAAATTCTAATTCACAATGCACATTCAAGCAACTCATATGACAATGGACATAAATGATGAGGGTCCAGACAAATACTATTATATACAACTTACAAGTAACATTGAAATTTAAAACAAACTTCAAAGAATTATAATTTATGACAAAAACATGTGAAAAAGTCAACCTCATCTCAAAATTATGACACTGGTGACTATCATGACTCATAACTCATATGTGATATGATATATCAGAATCCAATCATCAATGTCCATAATACATATACAATGTACATCAATGATCATACCAAACTCCAGTAACCATCATCCATGACACATGTCACGAGTCACGACTCACATCATACATGATATCACTAAGTAGTCAAACAATAAACTGCAATGTCAATAATACAATGATCAATCAATATCAAGTAAATCATAAGTGATAATATCATAATACATATGACATGTGACACATGTCACATGAGCAGTCATCAATCCTCAAAATGCTCTGAGTCACTATCATCATCATCACTATCATCATCATCATCATCATCATGTGGTGCTCGACTAATAGATGCCTCCATCCTACTAGTAGATGGACCTGGTACACTGTGTGCTCTATGACTAGAACGAGTCCGAGATGCCCTCGTATCATGCTGTGGCACTGTCAACTCCTGATAGAGCATGTCATATAGATCAAGGTCCTCTGCCGGAATGCTAGGTATATCATGGACCCTCTCTATATCAAGCTCATCAACGTTCACCTGCCGCACCTCTGCTGAGTGGCCACCACGCTCCAATAAACGCAAGTTGCAGTGGCAATAGACAAGCCGCTCCAACTGCAATGTAGATAGTCTATTCCTCTTCTTTGTATGGAAGAGGGCCCATGTACTCCAATTCCTTTCACATGGACTTGCACTACAGTCCTGTGAAAGTATGCGGATGGCTAACTTTCTCTGCAAGATAAAAAAGAAAGAGTTCATTAAGAAGAGGAATGACTCATGAGACAAACTTCAAAGTTATAACTTATTAGTTAAATACTCAAAAGGAAATTAGAATGACTTGTCACTTACTAGCTCAGGTGTACCAACACCGTATCTCTCCCACCATGTCACAGGCATCAACTGCATGCTTCTCAAGCATGCCGTGTCTCTACCAAAAAGTCCTTCATTATTCTGAAACTGGGTGAGCTGAAGCTCCAACTTCCCACGTAGCTCCACATCAGAAGGTCCATACAATCGATCTACATACTCATTCCAAGCAGTCACAAGCTCCATATCCAATGACTGTGATGCAGATCTCCATAAAGGATGTAGTAGATTGGCCATCCCATGTATAGGGCGATGGAACCAATCCCACCTCTTCCTCCATATTCCTTTTATTTCCTCTATCCTATGGATAAAAAACAAATGAAGTTAGAAAACAATAAGATTTAAGAATGTTGAAGAGTCAAGACTTGAAAGTTGAACATGAATGCTCATACAAAAAATAAAATATGGTTACCCAAGTTTCAACTTTCAACTTACCTCTCCAATGTCAAATAAGGACATCTCTGTATAGACTCTCCGACACGATCCATGAACTCATAAACAAGTCCAAGTGTGCAGCCCTCTCTATCTGCTATGCGTATGAGTGAATATAAGGGCTGTAAGGCCCGCACTAATCCCTCCACATCCCTCCAAAAGCTGTCATCCAAACATGTGCGTCGTACAAGCTCTGCCTTTGGACTAGTATGTCCATCCCAAGCTAACCAATCAGGCGATACAACTGTCTGCATCAGTGCTTGCCTCACTCTTAATAATCTTTCCATGACTATGCACATGTATGCAAATCTGGTCTTCGCGGGCTTCACCAAATCAATATCACTGTAAGACCGAAATATAGCAAGCAATTTTGGTCTCTTTGTGAACAAAGAGACCACTTTTATGCAAGTGGTAAAAATGGTGTAAATCCATGGTATCTTCCCCACATCCTCTATCAGCAAATCAATGCAATGGGCAGCACACGGTGTCCACACAATAGAAGGGAATTCTTCTTCTAGAAGCTTGCCCATAGCCACACAATTGCTTCCATTATCTGTAACCACTTGGACTACCTTTTCTACACCAATGTCCATGATAGCTTGACGGATATGATCATAAATAAATCCACCTGTTTACATATAACACAATGAATCATTAATCAATTGATAAATTATAATTTATCTTGACATGTGTCATGCACATGCACATGCACATGCCACATGCCACATGTGTCATGCACATGCACATGCCACATGCACATGCACATTGCACATGGCACATGCACATGCACATGCCACATGCACATGCACATGCACATGCACATGCACATGCACATGCACATGCACATGCACATGCACATGCACATGCACATGCACATGCACATGCACATGCACATGCACATGCACATGCACATGCACATGCACATGCACATGCACATGCACATGCACATGCACATGCCACATGCACATTGCACATGCACAATGCACATGCACCATGCCACATGCCACATGCACATGCCACATGCACAATGCACATGCCACATGCACAATGCACATGCCACATGCATTGCACATCCACATGCCACATGTGTCATGCTGCATGCACATGTGTCATGCAGCACTCATGCTGCATGCACATGTGTCATGCTGCATGCACATGCCACATGCACATGCCACATGCACATGCACATGCCACATGCACATGCACATGCACATGCACATGCACATGCACATGCACATGCACATGCACATGCACATGCACATGCACATGCACATGCACATGCACATGCACATGCACAATGCACAATGCACATGCACAATGCACAATGCACAATGCACATGCACATGCACATGCACATGCACATGCACAATGCACAATGCACAATGCACATGCACATGCACATGCACATGCACATGCACATGCACATGCACATGCACATGCACATGCACATGCACATGCACATGCACATGCACATGCACATGCAGCATGATTGATCATTGCACAATCAAATATAAATTGAAAATTCAAAAATCAGTTCACTCATCTGTGATTGTAGTACAAGCAGCCGATGCATCTATGGAACATGGTCCCTTTGCAACAATGCACCAAAATGTTGTACACATTTCTCTTTCGTATGTCCGTCCATCCGTCACACATGATTGTGCATCCATACTTTGCCCATGTCTCTTTCATAGGCTCAAGCTCTCTCTCTAATGCTTCCTTTGTTTTTTTCAGCTCCGTTGTCCTCAAGTCTTCATAGGTAGGCCCTTGCCAACGAAACCCTAATAGTGAAACCTTCTCAATGGCATTTCTCCATGCCGATGTCCGTGCAACATTAAAAGACAAACCACATTGTATAAAAGCTTTCATGATGGCTTGTGTGGCTTCTTGTTTACGTTGTTGTTGCAAGCTAGCACGTATAGATGCTCCTCCAAGAGAGCCAAGTGGGTGCTCTTGTGGATCATGCTCTACTCTTGTACTCTTTCTTGGTGGCTCATGCTCTATGTCAATGTCTATGGAAGACTCATGAGCTTGAGATGCTTGAGTTTGGGGATCACAAGAACCATGTGAACCGCTTGCAAATGATCTAGCTTGTGATTGGGCTCCACTCCTTCTACCTTGGGCTTTTTGAGCTACCCATGCCATTAGCTCTACCTTTATAGCTTCGGGAATAGGCTCTTTGCAAGGTGCAACTCCTATGCCACTAAGTCTTCCAAGGTGTGCCTTGATCCTATCAGCTCCACCGGCTCCACTATAGCCACAAAGCTTGCAAGTCCATCTCTCACTACCCCCGGAGCCCATCTTTCCTTGGCTTGTCACATATTCCCAACATGCTTGTTTTGCTTTAGGCATGGTGATGGGAGAGGCTTAAAGCTTGGAGAGGATAAGAAGCAATAGATAGGGGGGTGTGTGAGGATGTGTGTGTAATAAAAGTACCTTCTTGCTCTGTTTTGCTCTCTTCCACAGTCGACAGCAGCAGGTTCGCTCTCGGGTGCTAAGATGAAAATGCCTCAATGAGGCCGTTTCAGCGAAACGGCCTCATTTGAGGCAAATTTTTTTGTGTTTGTTCGCAACGCGTTGCGAACGTCGCAACGTTGCGACGTTGCGTTGCGAACGTTGCGAACGCATCGCAACGCGTTGCGATGCAACACTGATATAGAGGCATTTGGTTGGGAGGAGAGTAATCTCTCAAGCATGTGGTGGTCGTAATCCTTGCTCTCTTGCAACTTACCTATCAGCAGCTTAGTGGTGTGAATCAGCCATCTACATGATGTATTTGAAGATTGTCTTCTACATGAAAATTATGGAGTACTTCAAAGACATGCGAAAAACTCACTAAAAAGCGCTTTATTTTAATCTCATCGATTTTTAAATTGTTTTTGCTTTATTTTAATTTGATCGTTAAAAAGTGCTTCTGGCTTGCTTTTTCACACTTCTGACCACATGATCAATGATCTGAAAACGTTTTTATGACCTCCAAGCTGAGAGCTATCAAATGAGGTAAAAACCCTAAATCAACAAAAAAATAGAGTTAAGGTTTTCTCCCAAACCTGATATCTGATGATTGCATGTCATATACCATTAGAAAGCTCTCTCCAAGCTCTATAAGATAGGCTCATAAAAATTTTACCCAACTTTTGTGCCAAAAATGACTAAGTACCAAAATAAGGGTTTTTGCCCTAATAGGATTTTGGACTGATGTTGGAAATTAGGTAGGCCCAAAACAAAATTCCACAAGTCCCATAAATCCAAGATCTACAACACAGATTCTAGCATCTTCCAATATTGACAAACATGAACATACCACACTTAATCATACAATGATGAGACAAAGATAGAGAGAAATTAGACAACATATTTAAAGTGTTACGTAAGCCATTGCTTGCTTACACCATCATATATACAATGTCAATTTACAATGTGGGAGTCAAAATTCTCAACCACTCTATGTGAACAGAAATAGATGGAAGAGTGTATGTACAGAATTTACAAGAATATTCAGATGTAGGGACAGAAATCTGAATATGTATGAGATGTATGACATGATAGGTTGTAGAAGATTGTATATGAGTGATAGAAAGAAGAAGGATCAGTTTAAAACTGATATTCAACAAACCCTAATCTGATTTTAGGTTATGGAAGACCCTAAATCAGATGTGTGTGTGAAAGATCACATACTTACAGAATTAGCAAAGAATGCTAACATGTTGACAGAAATCCTCATACTCATACGAAATCACCTTCTCTAACACCTCATCTGAATGCATGTAGCATGTGTAAGAAAATAACAGCACAGCGGAATAGACCTGTAGACAGAGTTGAGAGAAAAACGCAGACAAAGATGGACGCAGACTGAGAGATAGAGAACTCAGTTTGAAAGAAGAAGGATCAGTTTGAAACTGATAATCAACAAACCCTAATCTGATTTTAGGTTATGGAAGACCCTAAATCAAATGTGTGTGTGAAAGATCACATACTTACAAAATTAGCAAAGAATGCTAACATGTTGTTGACAGAAATCCTCATACTCATATAAAATCACCTTCTCTAACACCTCATCTGAATGCATGTAGCATGTGTAAGAAAATAACAGCACAGCGGAATAGACATGTAGACAGAGTTGAGAGAAAAAAGAAGACAAAGATAGACGCAGACTGAGAGATAGAGAACTCAAATTCTCAGATTGCCGAGCGTAATGCAATTACAATGATGGTGTTGTCCACCCGTGCGCTCCCACTGTGGAGCTTAGATGGCGATCTAGACAGACTCTAGATGAAGGGCTTACTAGTGCGCAATGCTATGTAAAGCTCAACATGGGCCGTGCTTATATAGCTTTTACAAGGCGGTTCGGTATAGATAAACGTAGTCGGGAGATACGAAATAGTCGGTAAAATATATGATCCGACAATATCTCCACGACAAGAAGTCCTACCGTCTCGGCCCTACAGGCCGGGGGGATAGGCCCCCCGGACCCCGCAGAAGGGGGCAAGCCCCCCTCTGCACTCCCCCCATTAAGGTTCTATGGGGAAACCGCGTGACGCCACAGGGCCTTTATTTTCACCTCAAATGGCAACCTAATGGCCCGGAAGTTTATGCCCTACCTAACCTAACGGCTAGGCTCACAAAGATCATCTACAACCATCAATGGTCACACATAGACCTCATCTAACTTGGAAGTTAGGATTCCACAAATGTCCGAGCTCTCATAATGGCTTCTCCTCATAATGGGGGCCTTACAACTTAAAGCACCATGGATCATTTGTGGTCACATGAGGGTGGAGTATTGAGCATATCTAACAGCCCCCCCAATGTCCACCCGATGGTGAACTACCTCCTTGGTCCAATCCCAAGCTTTGGAAAGTGTCAAAGAAGTTGCTCTCTCCAAAGAGCCTTGGTGAAGATGTCTGCTCCATTTTCTTCAGTAGGGCAATAAGTTATCTCCATGACCCCGTCCTCAATCAACTCACGCACATAGTGATACTGGATTTCTATATGCTTGGTACATGCATGGAAAACAGGATTTTTGGCGATGACCTTGCAACTTTGGTTGTCACACTTCAACTCTGTAGCCTCCTGTCCTTGTATTCCTATGTGCCATAGGATCCTCCTCAACCATACTGCTTCACATGCTGCAACGCATGCAGCTTTGTACTCAGCTTCAGTAGAAGATAATGCTACAGTCGGTTGCTTCTTATTGATCCAAGACAAAATTCCTCATCCTAAAGAAAAGCAATATCCAGAAACTGATTTTCTGGTATCGATATCTCCTTCCCAATCTGAGTCACAGTATCCAACCAGAGATGATCCTTCTTCATAAAGAATACCATAATCAGTAGTTCCTTTCACATACCTGAGTATCCGCATGCTTGACTTCCAATGAGTTTGGCAAGGCTTATTAGAGAACCTGCTTGCTACTCCAACGACATAAGAGATGTCTGGTTTGTTATTGCACAAGTAGATTAGACTTCCAACTAATTTCATGTATCTTCCAATATCCACTGGAGGTGAAGTATCTTCAATAGATAATTTTGTGTTGACCTCCATAGGTGTAGAAATTTCCTTGCAATCCTCCATGTCAAATGCCTTCAATATTTGTCTTGCATACTTTTGTTGAGAGATGAAAATCTTCCCCGATTCCTGCCAAACTTCAAGACCTAAGCAATAATGCATTAAGCCCAAGTCTGTCATTTCAAATTCTGAACTCAAGGCATCTTTTGTTTGTTGAAGAAGAGCATCATCATTTCCTGTAATCACAAGGTCATCTACATAGAGTAGGAAATCGAGAGCCTCAAACCCTGGTGGCTGAGACACATATACCTCCTCCTTGAGGTCTCCATTCAGGAACGCTGACTTGACATCCATGTGATAGACTGGCCAATGCTTATGTGCAGCCTCAGCTAGTACTACTCGGATAGTAGTCATTCTTGCAGTCGGGGCAAATGATTCACAAAAGTCAATGCCTTCAACTTGTGAGTAGCCCTGTGCAACAAGTCTTGCTTTATATTTTTCTAGAGTACCATCAGCCTTGTACTTTAGCTTCCAAACCCACTTGGTGCCAATGACTTTACGCTTAGGGGGTCGATCCACTAGCTCCCAAGTTCCGTTCTTCATGATATTGTTGTATTCTGTTTGCATGGCAGCCCTCCAATTCGGATCATGGAGTGCCTCTTCCACATTGCTTGGTTCCTTCGCTTCTTCTTGAATGAGATAGGCCATCAAGGCTCTGTTCCTCTATTCTCTGTGATCGCCTCGGTCCATCTGCAACCTATTCTAGTGACTGTGGGATGGGGTTTGTAGAATCATAGAGCTGCCTCACCCAACGTGGCAATGGCTTTTCCACTTGGGTGTCGGCAGGTTGGTGACTTTCAGACTCATCATCTGAAGATGATGCTTCCTTCTCTTGTGTAGAAGGGATAGCTCTCGGGCCAGGTTCATAGTGGATTGCCCCTTCGCCTGATGATAAAGTGGAAGCTCTCTTTTCCTCCTCCACTGCATGTGGCTTCTCCTCCTTGAATACCACATCACAACTTGCCATGATCTTCTTAGCCTCAGGGTCATAAAGCTTATAAGCCTTCTTATCTTCGTTGTACCCGAGGAAGATACATTTGATGCTTTTTGGTTGAAGCTTGTTTCTCTCCCTATCTGGAACATGTACATAACATTCACTTCCAAATACTTTGAAATGGGAAACAGAAGGCTTTTTACTAGTGTAGGCTTCTTGTAGAGTCTTTCCATCAAGTGTCTTGGTGTAGCTTCGATTCAAGATGTAGACTGCAGTGCTGATATCCTCTGCCCAAAATTGATTAGGCAAACCCTTTCCTTTCAACATGCACCTTGCTATCTCCATGATGGTTCGATTCCGGCGTTCTGCAACACCGTTCTATTGAGGACTATGTGCCACTGTGACTTGATGCTTGATTCCCTTACTCTTGTAGAAATCTTCAAACTCTATTGATGTGAACTCACCACCACCGTCCGTCCTGAATTTCTTCATCTTCTTCCTTGTTTCAGCTTCAACAAGCTGAAGCCATTCTTTAAACTTACCAAAAGCTTGAGCCTTATCGCGAAGGAAGTACACCCACATCTTCCTGCTATAGTCGTCGACAAGTAACATGAAGTAGGAAGTTCCGCCCAAGGCCTGTGTAGGCATTTTTCTGCACAAGCCAGCATGCACCAACCCTAGAGGATAGCTTGCCATGTTCTTGCTTTCTTGTGGAAACGCCTTCCTCTGTTGCTTGCCCATCATGCAAGCTTCACATGGTTCTTTCATTTCTGCAATCGATGGTAGGTGTGCAACCATACCTCTTCGATGCATCTCCTTCAGTACAGGGTATCCAATGTGGCCGAATCTCTCGTGCCATAGCTTACTTGTGCCCACGTTTGTAGTGGCTATAAGAGCACACAACTCATACAGGTTGTTCCTCCTTATGCCAGTCCCAACAATGTTGTTGTTACCGTCCATAATCTTAGCTCCTGTTTTACTGAAAGATACTTGATGACCTTGATCAGTTATAGAAGCTACATAGAAGCTACTGAAAGTAGATTTCGTTTTATTTGTGGAACATAGAACACATTTGAAAGCTTTCTGATATCGCCATTAGAGTTAATGAAAGAAACCGTACCTTCGCCCTCTGCAAGACATCTTGCATTGTTTCCTACCTTTAATGTGATGGGTTCCTTTAGAGGCTGTAAGGAACTGTAAAGGTCTTTTCTACTCGTCATGTGACGAGATGCACCAATGTCCAACACCCATGAGTCATCTGTTCCTGAATCTTCAGCCGAGGAGCACACCTCCTCTATCGTAACAAATAACTCAAGCTCTGTTTCTGCTGTATTGGCAGACTCCTTGCCCTTGCCACCTTTTGAAGAGCCACTCTTCTCTTTTGCCTTCTTGATGTGACAGCCTTGGATTCTGTGTCCCTTCTTCTTGCAGTGTAAACACTCTCCCTTGAACTTCTTTTTGTCGTTCTTCTTTTTTTCTCTATCTTTTGAAGAGTCTGTTTTGCCTCCTTTGGCATTTGCTGTGAATGAAGCATCTCCTTTGCTACCACCACTCCTTGCCTTGAGCCGTAACTCCTCCTCCATGAGTAAGGCACGGAATTCTTCAAAAGTTAGTGGGGTTGAGGTCTGATTTGAGTGTTAAGAGCAGTTACCAGACCATCAACCTTAGGTGGAGAGATTCGAAGATAACGTCGAGCTAGCTCTTCACTTGACTTTTGAACACCTTCTCCTACCATTTGATCTCGTAGATTCTTTATGCGAGTGATAAACACCTCTGCAGTCTCCACATCAGCAAACCGTTCTGCTGCAAGCTGATTCTCCAAGTTTTGAATCCGTGTCTGATTACGAGTTTCATATTGATTTCTCAATATGTTCCATGCTTCACATGCCTTCGTAGTATGCTGAACGAGAGTCAAAACACTATCAGAAGTACTTGTAGCAAGAGCACAGAGTGCATCTGCATTTCTATGTTTCCAAGCACGTAGAAGATCAGCATCAGGAGGAATCATTTGACCAAGATTATTTGGATCCGGTCTTTATTGGGGCTCATGATCAGTCCCAAGAACAGTCTCCAAAAGCTCATACGAATCAAGAATAGAAGTGATTTTGAACTTCCACAGGGTGTAGTTCGTACCATCAAGTTTAACTTCTGTGAAGGCTAGTGGCCGTATCCGCAACGTTGGGATGACCGGCATCATTGCTTCTCCTGCTTGTGCGCCACCTACTCCTGTTGATGAACCACCTTGGCCCCTAGTCGTAGATGATGACGCAGCGCTTGACATCTTCTCTCTTTTGTTGTTCAGATCTTTGCAACCTCTGCATTTCTGCTTCTGCACCACTCAGAGCCTCCTGAGCTCTGATACCATGTAAGAAAATAACAGCACAGCCGAATAGACCTGTAGACAGAGTTGAGAGAAAAACGAAGACAAAGATAGACGCAGACTGAGAGATAGAGAACTCAAATTCTCAGATTGCCCAGCGTAATGCAGTTACAATAATGGTGCTGTCCACCCGTGGGCTCCCGCTGTGGAGCTTAGATGGCGATCTAGACAGACTCTAGATGAAGGGCTTACTAGTGCGCAATGCTATGTAAAGCTCAACCTGGCCGTGCTTATATAGCTTTCACAAGGCGGTTCAGTATAGATAAACGTAGTCGGGAGCTACGAAATAGTCGGTAAAATATATGATCCGACAATATCTCCACGACCAGAAGTCCTACCGTCTCGGTCCTACGGGCCTGGGGGATGGGCCCCCCCCGAACCCCGCAGAAGGGGGCAAGCCCCCCTCTGCACTCCCCCCATTAAGGTTCTATGGGGAAACCGCGCGACGCCACAGGGCCTTTATTTTCACCTCAAATGGCAACCTAATGGCCTAGAAGTTTATGCCCTACCTAACCTAACGGCTAGGCTCACAAAGATCACCTACAACCATCAATGGTCACACATAGACCTCGTCTAACTTGGAAGTTAGGATTCCACAAATGTCCGAGCTCTCATAATGGCTTCTCCTCATAATGGGGGCCTTACAACTTAGAGCACCATGGATCATTTGTAGTCACATGAGGGTGGAGTATTGAGCATATCTAATAGCATGCATGTACTAATTCTCCTTTATGTATGCCGAATAGGAAACCTCCAGATATGGATGCCACTGCCTCCATAAGCTCCAAGTAGTACCTGTGTGCATAAAGAGAATATGTACCTGAATAGTTAACATAAGTTGAAATCTTATGTTAAGCTCCAGCCAATGTCTTTGAAGTACTCGATAATCTTCATGTAGAAGACAATCTTCAAATACATCATGTAGATAGCTGATCCCACCACCAAGCTGCTGATAGGTAAGTCTTCTCCATAAGCAAGAGTATGAGCACACTCTTCTCCAAGAAGAACTCCAAAAAGTCCTAGTACCTAAGAAGGACAAGTTCCAGAACCTGTGGAAGTTGAAGGATCAAAAAGAATTTCACCACTATCTAAGGATACACCTACATGGTTATATCAGACATGGAAAGATAGTGGTATAAAGACTTTTAGGACGAACAAGGAGTCAGACTAGACAACAACAACAAAAAGATCATGTAAGTTTTGCTGATGACTTTGAGATTCATGATATTTTGGCACTTACAACAGTTGAAGATGAACCTGCATGTGTAAAAGATGCACTTAACATTCCTATTTGGAGAAAAGCTATACAAGAAGAGATTGATTCTATTCATAAGAAATTAGAATCAAACTTGGCAGCTATGTGAGTTACCAGAAGGAAAGAAAGCAATAGGTGTAAAATGGATCTTCAAAATCAAAAGGAAAGCAGATGGTACTATTGACAGGTATAAGGCCAGATTAGTTGTCAAAGGATATGCACAACAAAAAGGTATTGATTATGATGAGACATTCGCTCCTACGTCTAGGATGACAGTTATTAGGTCAATACTTGCTTTGGCAACACATTTTGGTTTGCATATATATCAACTTGACATAAAGACTTCTTTTCTAAATGGTGATTTACATGAGGATGTGTATATTTGTGTATATTCAGCAGCTAGAAGGTTTTGAAGAGACAGGTAAAGAACATTTGGTATGTAAGCTTATAAAAGCTTTGTATGGTTTAAAACAAGCACCTAGAGCATGGTATGAAAAGATACACACATATCTTTTATCCATTGATTTCCATAATTCAGATGCAGCTCCAACTCTTTATGTCAAAGCTGAACTAGGTATGATGATTATAGCAATCATTTATGTGGATGATATTATAATCACAGGTCCCAGAGATGAAGATTTCTGAAGATTTGCAGATGTTCAAAGAACAATTGAAGGAAACATTTGATGTGAATGATTTGGGAATCTTGCATTATTATCTTGGGATAAGTACATTGAGAAACTTTTAGAGAGGTTTCAGATGAGTGATTCTAAACCTATGCAAACACCTATGGTTCAGAACCCGTCTTTACAAATGGTAGCAGATGCAGAATCATTTGATGCTACTTTATATAGTCAGGCAGTTGGATGCTTGATATATCTTTGTAATACACGTCCTGATATACAGTTTGCAATTTCTCAAGTATCAAGGTTCATGCAGAATCCGACACTGTTACATTGGAGAGCAGTAAAGCGAATCTTCCGATATTTGAAGGGAACTTCAAATTATGCTATGGTATTTTCGAAATCTACACATTTGTTACTAAAAGGATTTTCAGATTCTGATTGGGCAGGTGATAGAGACAAGAAGAAGTACTAGTGGATTTTGTTTTTATCTTGGAGATTGTCTTATCTCATGGCTTTCGAAGAGACAACCCACTATTGCAACTTCATCATGTGAAGCTGAATATCGTGCAGCATTTACAGCTACTCTAGAGTCAGTTTGGTTGCAAAAGATTTTCAGTTATCTAGATGTGAGAGTACATGAACCCATTCAGATATTTTCAGATAGCCAGAGTGCAATAGCTATAGCAAAGAATCCAATGCATCATGCAAGGACAAAGCATATAGAGGTACACTACCACTATATTCGAGAGCACATAACAAAGAAGCACATTGAGCTGGTTTATGTTCCTTCTAGTGAGAATGTTGCACATATATTTACCAAAGCATTGACGAGAGATAATCATGAGAAGATGTGCAGGTTAATAAAGCTTGTACCAATATGACATTGTTGGAAGTCAATGTACATATGGTCCACATTCCAGCAATTCTACATTTTGGACTTAGCATTTTTTGTACAGTTTGGGTAAAACTTTTTTAGGCTAGATAGATAGAGCTTGGCAAGAGCTATCTAGTGGTATGCTTCATTTTTTCATCAGAGGTCAGAACAGGGAGAAAAGACAAACCCTAATTCAGCTCAAAATGGAGGATGATCATTTTCTGGAGGTCCAAACTTGAAAAGCTAGATTATAAAGTCACTTGGCCAAAAGCACTTTAATTTTAGCGATTGATATTAAAGCAAACACAATTTTAGCGATGGATTTTAAATTAAACAAAAAGCATGTTTTAAAATAAAAAGAGACCGCAGATTTTGTTTTTGAGCCAAAGCAAGCTGATTTTCGCCAAATTTTTACGCAAGCTTTATTTTGGGAAGTAAAAACTATATAAGGAGCACGTGGGCACACTTCTTGACAATCACAAGCTAGAGTTTTGAAGTTCTGAAGCTTTGGAGGTGAAGATTTGGTGAAACAGAGTCTACTCTCTTGGAGCAAGGAGTCTTCTACAAGGTGGTGGAAGCTATCTTTTGTAAGTTAGCCTTATATTCTGTTTTTAGGGTTTTTGAACCCTAATTTCAGAATTAAGGTTTGCTGATTTTCAGATTTGTTGCACTATTTTGTGAGGTTAGGTTCACTTCGTTGCTCATTCGCTTCATACACACTCAGATTATAACAGCATAATCTGAATTTTGTATCATCATCTTCTTGGCTATTCTTCCATTAGTGAGTGCACCACATCATATGGTTGAGTAGTACTCCCACGTTGTAATTTGGACATCTATTATTTAGTGAGTAAGCATCTTGCTTACGTTCTCTATCCTTGTCTCAAGATCTCTTTCTTTCTATCTCTCACATATCATCTTGATTAATTAAGTGTGTATGCTCAAAGGTTTTTAGTATTGGAACGATCCTGGGGCCCCAAATTCCAACATTTCCTACATACAATCTTGTTTCATTATTATTTTCTTCATTCTCGTAACTCTTAGGCACTCTCTTCTCATCCATATGTACCTAAAATCTTCTTATATTCAGCCTTATATTTTGTATCTTACAAATATTGTGTTGTTATTCATTCATCAAGTAGATTTATTTTTGAGAGTAGCATTCTACTGCTCATTCCATTCTCGTCTCTGGGCTATTTCTTAATCATTCATCATTTTCAATTGCTTCAAGGTGTACGTGTGCTTAAGGTTAAGTGTTGGAAAGATAATGGGAATACGTTTCCATTGTGGAATTTAAATTGGGCCTACCTGACTTCCAACATTTGGTATCAGAGCATTGTGCATATAACTTGTTCCCAAGATGAGTGATTATAGAGATAGATTGGAACAAGAAGACAAACTTGATGGAATGTCTAACTATCCTATGTGGAGTTTCATGATGATGAATTCGCCAATATCCAACGACTTATGGAATGTTGTCAATGGCAAGCATCCAAGGCCAAGACAAGCTACAGAGGTTGCATCTTCAAAGCAACCAGCTATAAGAGGAAGAAGAGGAAGAAATCCTCTCATCATTCAAAGTCAGAGATACTATCAAGTTACTTCCTATAGAAGAGCACTCCATATGGGATTCTAGAGATGCTAAAGCACTTTCACTCATGGTATGGATGTAAAGCACCACATTTTTCCTCAAATCAAATTATGCTAAGTGTGTCATGCAAGTGTCCACAAACACACACAAGGAAATTGTACATGAGGAGTCCTCTCCCAACACATCACAGAGAGAGCTCGCTCATCCCTACTCTTCTCAACCAAGTAATATTTGGAAGCATAGAGACAAATATATGGGCATAGTTGTTTCTAACGCGTTTTTGACTTCTGACTTCTGACGGGATTCTTACGTCTGACGAGTAAGGTAAAACGTTTATGACGGTATCTAGCGCCGCCCAAAATTTTCACGAAAAAGTTTTTGAAAAATAATAGGGACGCCATGTATCATACGTGAATTAATAGCATTAAGTTTACAGCATTGAATTCATGAAAAAAACATTAGATTAATCACTCACGATAAAACATAAATTACGATGCACATTATGTAATCATGAGTGGTTAATTTATCTAAAGATTAATCATGAATGATTACAATTCACAAAATGTAATCACAGACAAGAAAGACTAAAAAACACAAACTTTGGTCTATAATATGAGGCATATCATGCATGTGAGTGGCCACATGGATGTACCTTGCATCATAATAAAATGAGAGCACGTAACATATCCTCATATCCTACATGATCAGCAACATCATCATCCTCCTCCTCCTCAATAGTGGAGTCACATAAGTCAGATATGTGCAAAAAGCTTTAGCAAGGATTCTAATGGATCTCAAAATTGAGGCAATTCCAAGACCTTTCTTTTGGGAAACTTGTAATGTGTGGTTTTGAACCCTTAAATAAGTGACTCTCTTATAGTCTACAAGATTCTTGACTCGAAATCAAGAAGAGAGTCAATTTTTCTCTGAACTCAGTCAATAATCCTGTATCTCTGTTGTGGCATTCTTTGTCGATTGGTTGAGTGCTTTTTCGCATGGATTTTCTTCTCGGATCATTGTAGGGCTTAATTGAGAGTAGTTGAAGAGTGGAAAGCACCTTAATCGTCTTAATCATATGTATTTTCATGGTAAAACAGATTATGCTATATTCCAGCCTAAAACCAATGAATCACACTTCAGCATCGCATCTAAAGACTAAAAGTTCACTGTTCTATAGATTGTACCTTCTCTCAATCTACTTAAACCACTCTTTATCACATCCAATTCACCTGTGCAACAATGAAGCTTACAACTATTACCAAGTGGAGAGGGCAATGATTCAGCCAATGTGGCTAGAGGAAGAACAGAAAAGAAAAATGGAAATGTAGAGAGGAATGGAGCAAAAGCAAAGGCAAGGTTGAAGTGACTTGTTACCAATGTCGTAGGAAAGGTTACAAGAAGCCTGATTGCACATGCTACAAAGTTGAACTAGAAAGAAAGAAGAACACAGGTGACAAGAAGAAAAGACCACGAATGAAGCACATGACAACTCTAAGGACAAGGGCAAAGAGAAGGCCAATATTGCCTCTAGTGTCATCATTGAGGAGTTATCAAATGCAAAAGATATTCTTTGTGCTACTAAAGCTGCAGTTCATGTCAAAATTAATGATGCTTCTGTTAATATTCATGCATAGGATATGCAAATCACAAAGAGGGATCTCATTGATGCCTTGCTTATTGTGAATGTTGCTCTGTCACAAACATGGATTGTGGATTCAGATGCATCGTTCCATGTTACTCCCATGAAAGAGTGTTTTACTACCTTTCATGCAGGCAACCATGGACATGTATATCTTGAAAGAGTGTTTTACTACCTTTCATGCAGGAAGCCATGGACATGTATATCTTGGACAATGCACCTCACTGTAGATGGCACTAACGAGCTTGTTTTGCATAATGTAAGGTATGTACCTAGCATCAAGAAAAGCCTATTGTCTATTTGCCATATGCATGGATATAGTGCCCTCTTTGAGAAGGGATCATGGGAGCTTATCAAAGGCTCTAGGCTGATTGTTAAAGATACAAAGAAAGGGCCTCTTTATTGCTTGCATGGTAAAGCCTTGTTGGGCAAGTTTATTGCTTTGACTGAAATCCATTCACATATGGAATTATGGCATAAAAGACTTGGTCACATGAACCAAAAAGGCCTTGATAAACTATGTAATTTGGACAAGTTTGATGTTAAAGGCTCAAAACTTGATTTTTGTAATGAATGCCAATATGGTAAATAAGTAAAGAATTCCTACTACTTTGGTGCCTCTCGTAAGTCTAATATGCTTGATCTTGTTCATTCTGATGTTTGTAGCATGCCCACCAAATCTATGGGGGATGCTCTTTACTTTGTTTCTTTTGTTGATGACTACTCTAGGAAGCTTTGGGTATATTTGTTATAATGTAAAGATGAAGCCTTTGCTGCATTTAAGAAATTTCATGCATTTATGACCACCCAAACAGGTAGAAAGCTGAAATGCTTATGTACAGATAATAGGGGTGAGTTTATAAGTGCTCAATTCAATAGATTGTGTGAAAATCTTGGTATCAAGAAGGAGCTAACAATCCCATATAGCCCCTCTTCCAACGGTGTGGCTGAAAGGTATAACACGACTTTATGTGAGAGGGTGAGATGCATGCTGTCCTCAGCTAATCTCCCTCATGGATTTTGGGGAGTGGCTTTGGAAACTGCAATTCATGTTTGCAATATGTCCTTAAAAGGTGGCATTCTGGAAGAGGTTTGGTATGGCAAACCAGCTTCATATGACCACCTATGCATTTTTGGTTGTGATGCTTTTGTGCATATAAGGCCTGAGTTGAGAAGCAAGTTAGATGCAAAGTCCATAAAAGGAATCTTCATGGGTTATGGAGATGAAGGTGAAATGGGATACAGGATTTGGCTACCTCAATTCAAGAAGGTAATACGCAATCGGGATGAGGCACTGCTGCTCAAAAATGATTGTGCCTCTAAAAGTGACCATAAAAAGGTCAAATTTCAGCATGTACAGCCAAGTGTTAAATCTGATATGAACCCTTGGGATGCACCACATTTGGCTGGAAATGAGAATGAGCCAGCGGTTCTTGAGCCAGATGATGTTCGACAGCAAAATGACGCTTATGATAGGCATATGCAGCCACCTATTCATGCTGAAAGAGGGTTGGAAACGATGTACAGCAGCCCATTAACAATGAGGAAGTTGATGTACCTCCTGATGTAGAACCATTGAAAGAGAATGTGGATCATTGGGTAAGAAAATCCACATGTCCTAGGGGGAATGTGAACAGATATGACCCCTCTGTACATTACATTATGTTATCAGATGAGGGCGAGCCTCTCACTTATAAAGAGGCAAAGCTATGCGACAATGGTATAAGAAATTTGGTGCATTTATGCTCAAACATGGGCTCAAAAGAAGCCATGCGGACCACTGTTTGTACACTAAAAAGGATGAAAATGGCAGCCCAATCATTCTTGTGCTGTATGTAGATGATATGCTGCTGGCTGGGAAGAAAACGAGCACTCTAAATGCTCTAAAACAGCAGCTGAACTCTGCATTCTCAATAAAAGATCTTGGGGAAGCTGAGCATATTCTTGGTATGCGAATAATAAGGGATAGGAAGCAGCATACTTTGCATTTATCCCAAGAAAAGTACATTGAAAAAGTGCTGGACAGATTTAATGTGGTTGATGCTAAGCCTCTTGGAGTGTCATTGCAGCCACATGTTAAGCTTTCCAAGGATGATTGTCACAAAGATGATGATGCAGCCAACTACATGGAGTGTTCTATATGCATCAGCTTGTGGTTCACTTATGTATGCTATGGTTATCACTCAGGCAGACATTGCTCATGCACTGGGAGTTGTTAGCAAGTTCATGGCTAATCCTGGCAAAGGTCAATTGGAAGGCAGTCAAATCTATCTTGAGATATTTGAAAGGGACCAAAGGTGAATGCCTATGTTATGGAAGGGGTCCATTGGAGTTAAAAGGATTTTGTGATTCAGACATGGCAAGTGATGTGGACACTCACAAGTCCACAAGAGACTATGCATACACCCTTGCAAGTGGAGCTATTTCATGGTGCGCTAGACTTCAGAGGATAGTTGCATTATCTACTACAAAGGTTGGATATATTTCAGCCAGTGTTGATTTTTGACGGCCGTATTGCCTGTTTTTGGTGTTTTTGAACGTAAAATAAAGTTAATATTTTTTATTGCCTGTCAGAAAATGAACTAAAATCATAAAATACTAGTACGAAGCTGCGTTAGCCTGCGAAATTGAAAGGCAGGGCTGCCCGTCAAAATACAACACTGATTTCAGCCATAGAGGCTTCCAAAGAAGCAATTTGGTTAGCCCGCTTGTGCAGTGAGTTTGGGATGCCTGAAAAGGCACCTGTGCTTGGATGCGATAGCCAAAGTGCCATATGTTTGGCAAAGAATGCCATGTTCCATGCTCGCACAAAGCATATTGCTATGAGATACCACTTCATCAGAGAGGTGTTAGAGGATGGCCTGATCACTTTCATCAAGGTCAATACTTCACAGAATCCTACAAGGATCCTATTGTTCTAGGCAAACTCTATGAAGGGTAAAAGCTCAAACAATCAATTTAATAATAGTTGATGGCACAGCAAAGGTACTACTCTAGGATTTGA
The DNA here is from genome assembly GCA_020310875.1 of Ceratopteris richardii. NCBI lineage: Eukaryota > Viridiplantae > Streptophyta > Polypodiopsida > Polypodiales > Pteridaceae > Ceratopteris > Ceratopteris richardii. The sequence goes on from CM035409.1 coordinate 46,700,644, forward strand.
TTCACTGGTTCTGTCTTGCCATTAGTATGTGGATGATTGGTTGTAGATAATTTGACTTTCTGACACCAAGGAGTTTGCAACAGCTCTTCCAAAAGCTTGACATGAATTACGAGTCTCAATCAATGACAATATCATCAAGCAATCCATAATACATATAGCCTGAATATGTATCTTGCAATGGCTGCACCTCTTATTGTCTTGGTGGTTCAAATGATGTGCCATCTTTGTGAATCTATCTACACAACAAGAATGGCATCATACTTATTCGACTTTGGTAGATCTATGATAAAATCCATAGACAATGAAGACCACGGACCACGGTTGTGCTTGAATAGGTAAGGGTTGCAACAGACCATGAGATTTATGGTGAGGCACCTTAGATCTATATTGCAGATATCACAAGTCTTGATATGTTCTTTGACTTCCTTTCATATTTGTGGCCACCAAAATTCTCTTGATATAAGCTCTATCGTCGTCTTCACTCCGAAACGCCATGCTACAATATTATCATGGCATTGCTTTGAGTACTTATTATTGTTATCAGATAAACTAGACAAGATATGAGAGATCCCACAGACAGGACTTTTGGTATGAAATAAGATATCTCAATTACAAGAACTCCACTGAGGAAGAAGAACTAGATACAAGAAATAATTGGACAACTCCGTACTACAAGATTACAAGAGGACAAGACTAGATGTCTAGAAACTAGACTACATAGCACTAGAACAAGTTACGAGAAGCAAGACAAGAACTTGAACTGGACCTTGGAAAGTACTTACTTGGAGATCACGACTCCTTGAGTTCCCAAAACTAGCATTGGCAAGAGTGAGGATCTATGTGACCAAGCCCTCCTTGAATACGTGTTCAAGGGTAGTGGCATAAGGAACTTACGAGCCGATGATGTCATTGATGATGTCAAACTATCAAAATTGGGTCTCTAAATATCGAAATGAGGCATGTATACACTCATTCTTAGGGTTTTGACACGTTCCAAACATGATGGTGATGTTAGATTCAGCAAATTCTTCAGCAATCATGAGATATGATGTGGTCTCTCTGAAGCTTACGAGTTTCCACAAGCTTGAACCTTTCATACTTCATAGCTATTTTGAACATCCTACGGCCAATTTTCTTTGTTTATCCCAGCTGAAGGCATCACAATCATGTAGATTACTCTCTCGTTGCTGATTTCAGAGTGTTGTAATCCGTTGGAGCTGGTTTTCATGCTATTTTGTCATCAACAACCTTGGTCTCTACAATTTATAAGTGCAGACCTGCTGGATATGTTTCTTAATTGCTGCCAAGTGCTGCAAAAAGTGTTATTTGTTTGTGATTAAGTAATTACCTACTTTTGAAGCTGATATTAACTGTATTTCTTTGATTCAACAACATAAAAGCTTTTGCTACATGTATGGAGATAATCTGCTGATCCTCAATATCAATATTGAAGGTGAAATTTTATTTTGTCTAATACAACATGTGTTGAGTAAGAACCTTTGAAGTAAAACTTTTGCATACAATTTTAAATGAAATACATCTACTTTGGAAATCGGTACCAATCAAAGCATTCTAATCTATTCTCTCTTCTCTTTTTCACTTATATTGCTGATGCTCCTGCATACATATCAACACTTTGTACATACATCTATTCCTACATCAAGTTCTATTAGAGAGACTTTTCATACTAAGACTGTTAAACAAGCAAACAAGCTGAGATCTATCACCTCCAAAAGTGAACAGCAAACTGAACCACAGTAAACCCTCGCACAAAATTACAATTTTTAAAAGAAAAATCAAAATTTTAAAAATGTATATAAAAATAAAAATAAAATAATAAATAAAATTAGGAAATTCAATATTTTTATACTTAATAAGGGGTAAAAATAATTAAAGAACTAATATCAAAGAATTAAGTTCTTTAATATCAAAGAATTAAGGAAAAAATTGAAAATACAAACAAAAATAAATGAATCAAACTTCAGAAAATAAGAGTAGTGACCTTAGAAAAGAAAAGAAAATATAAGTAAAAAATTAAACAATAAAAATAATAAGCTATAATAAGAAACCTTTATAAAATCCCACAAAAATCTACCCAAGACCATTCATAAGCTCCCCCTCGCCTTATAAACTTACTAATGATTGTTTTGAACAAACCAAAAGATGAAGAACGCTAAATAAGCTCGTTATGAAGTAAAAAAAATCTTACTTTGTTAAGATTTTTTTTACAAATGAAAACATGCTTGAGCAATGACGAGAAAATCCAAACAATTGAAAAGCAAACAACACCACCGTACTCTGCTGATTGAGAAATATGTGATTGAAAATGAGGCACTGAAATAATGTTGAAGCTAAAATCTTCAGATCTGACATTTTATCATAAATCTCTATTTGCAAACCAAAAGGAGATTTTTTATCTAAAAGAAGACAACAATTACTACTTTTAGTACAAATTAATCCATAAAAATCTTCTTGATAAATAGCACCATCAAAGGCATCACATGTAGATACATAATATTTGAAAAGAAGTAAAATCAAGAACAAAAAGATCACCTATGTAGTGCCTATATTTTTTAGAAATAAAGAAAGGCATACACGATAAGTGTGTATGGATATTCGACTCTCTTGGCTAATGGAATCCCAAATACTCATTAACATGATTGTCGTTGCAAGAGAACATGTCTTAAGGACAGCACTCCACTTTTAAAAAAGCAGCGCATTTATATCAAGTATGTATAAGCCTTCCAGATCTCTAATAAGTTGCCCCGGGAAACCTTAATTTATAGTTTGATTCACAAGACAATATGTATAAGCTATATGAATTGAGTTACACTAAGTGGGGTCCATCTATACGCACACAATTAATCTAAGAATAAGTGTTAGGCATTGGATCCCGATCACTCACCTGTGGTATTCCACGTAACGTGTAAAGCAATGCTTTGCCTGGTTTGTACTCGGAAAGCGAAAATCCATTGGTGCTGTTTTTATATCATCAGGCTGCACACATTAACAATCCTGTGTGACTACATATATTTTACTGCATAGATAAGCATATCGTTTAACGAATATCTAAAGTCTCTACAACTTTCAAAAGACGGAGAAAACCCTATTTACTTACAGTCAATTTACGAGGCTTTTCCTCTTCCTCCTCCTCTTGACCCTCTTCAATTTCTTCAGCATTTTCCTCAGTCTCCCCTGACTGCTCATTTGCCTTGTCAGTATTGCAAAAATCATTACAAAATGCTCAGTTTTGAACATTCAATATGTTGTACTGCAGTTTCTTATGCGCATCATGAAATTGAAAGCATCCGTCACCTGTTGCTCTACGATCGATTCGTGTAAAGTCTCCTCTTCTACAATCTTAGGAATTTCACTGGCCTTCTCTGTAGTCTCCCGGGTCTCCTCGTGTGCACTTTCTTCTGCATGCTGCTGTTGGGCTGAGGATTCGGCAACTATATCAACTTCCTCGGAAGGCTGTTGATCACAGATACGAAGAACGACATTTAATAAGGAAAATAATCGACCTTCGCTAACCGGCCTCTTCTAAGAGAAGTTCAGCCTCTGCTGAGAGCTTGCCATTTCATTCTTACCATATCGCTCGCGGGACGTGGCAGCTGCTAAAATACGGGCAAGCACGCTACAATTCACGAGTTGCCCGTAGTATAAATAACAGAGACCGTATGATTTGCATAGATAAGCAATAGAGGGGAGAGAGAGAGAGAGAGAGAGAGAGAGAGAGATGTCATAGCACTTTGCCATGAAGCCACTTGTATGAGTCAATTGATCCAGCTTGGGGTTGAGTGACATTGTGTAGCATGAGAGAGATTTTCATGTCATAGGACTTTGCCACCTAGGCACTTGAGTGAGTTGATCAAGCTTGCCATAGCATTGTGTAACATGTGAGTAGAACAATTTTTCAACAAATTCATGGATTGTGTTTATCTATTCCTATATGGCACTTTGATTCGACACTTATAGATTAATTCTCATAGTGAATTATGGTGTTATGCTTTCCTTGATGCCACTTGGTTTTAGCCTCATAGTGTCAACTTGTGTATGTAGTAGTGTGACATTGTGGTCACATAGGGTTTATGTCACTTCGTTCTTGGACTTTATTTCATAGTTGAATTTCGAATCTTATGTGTGCATAATTTGCGAGATGGATATTGTTGGATATGTCCAGACTTACTTGGCACTTGTTTTGTTCTTGCATTTTCATAAATGTGTGTACTTGTTTCATGTAAACAAGCGAGGGAGAGCTAGTAGTCCATTTTTTTGAGGGTTATCGCCCAAATTTGAGATTCTTATTGAGCATACATTGTTCATATGTCATCAATTGGTTTTTTATTTGAGAAAAAACCATGTATTATTGATTGGGTGGATGTATCATTCCTAGTTATGTTCGTGGTTCTCATATACATTTTACTATGGAGATCTTGTTTTACCTAGAAATTGTTGGAGTCCGAGGTCTGTGTAAGCACACAAACATCACAAAGAAGAAGAAGAAGCTTGGAGCACAACACAGCACTGAATGAATTAACAAGTGAATGTACAAAGATAAGTGACCCGTTAGGGCTATAGGTGTATATATAGGCTAGGGAAAAAATATCTTAAAGAGGGAAAAAAGTGCCCCGACAGTCCTAAGTGTGTTCACAAATATCACTATTGAAATCTATTAATAGATCACCCCTGAGAGTGATGCAGTGAACAAGGAGCTTGGACTCACGTATAAGGAAGTGCCAAGCTATGTGGAAAGAGATCAATCCACAAAAGGAAGTAAGCACAAATCTTTGTAGAAAGCTTCAAACTTCTCCTGGCTCAGAACCGTTGTGAAAAGATCTACAATGTTATCCTGTGTGGGCACATATGCCAAACTGATCTCTCCAGTAGAGAACCTCTCCCTGACATAATGATAAGGCACCTCAATGTGCTTTGTGTGAGCATGGCATAGAGGGTTCCTTACAGCTACAAATGTGCTCTGACTATTAGTGAAGATGGTGGTGTAAGAAGATTGACCAACACCCAAATCAACCAAAAGGCGTCTGAGCCACACACACTCAAAAGTCGTTGTGAAAGTTGCCCTATACTTAGCCTCACAACTAGAAGTGGCCATAGTAGGTTGCTTCTTGCTCAACCAAGGTATGCATGAGCTACCAAGCATGAGTAAAAAACCACTAATAAACACATGAGTATCATAGCAATCAGCCTAGTCAAAGTCATAAAAAGCATGTAGATCTGGTGGTAGTGATCCCACCTTGAGATAAAACAATCCAAGTAGCCAAGTACCACTCAAGTAGCAAAAATGCAATTAACCGCCTACCAATGCTTGACACCTTGGCAATGCATAACCTTGCTCATATGTGAGACAACAAACTAAATAACGGATCGAGTTATGCATAATTAAATCAAGCATCCAGCAGCTTGCTGATAGAGAACAACATCAAATGCATCTCCAACATCATGAAGACTCAACCATAAACTTGTTTTTCTAGCAGTGGCAAATAGGTTTGCAACCTTCGAGGCCAAAACGTTTCAATAATGTGTCAATATATTTTGTTTGACATGGAGATATTCCACCATCAACTTGCATAAACTGAATGCCTAAATAATGGTGCAAATGCCCCAAATTTGACATCTCAAATGAGGCATGCAAATCAGCCTTAAAATCAACAATATGTTTCTCATTAGGACCGGTGAGCAACATGTCATCAACATAGACAACAATTATCAGAAGCACATCATTTCATGCTTAACATATAAGGTGCTCTCAGTTGGACTATTCTCAAAACCATATGCAATCGCGTAGGCATGTATCTTTTCATACCAAGGATGTGGTGCTTGTGTCAAACCATATAACACCTTTTTCAACATGCACACTTTGTTTTCATGCCCTTTCTACACAAAACCACTAGGCTAAAAAAACATACACTTCTTCATGTAACTCACCATTCATAAATGCAGTTTTAATACCCAATTGATGTACATTCCAACCATGATGGGCTGCAAGTGCACAAATGCTACGAACAGTAGTCATTTGACATGTGGGTGCAAAGGTCTCATCAAAATCAATGCCTCTTTCTTGAGCATAACCTTTTGCGACAAGCCTAACCTTATGCTTGTCAATTGTTCCATCAAGATTATGCTTAAACTTGTATACCCATTCAGTGCCAATGGACTTTTTGCCAAGAGGAAAATCACATAAAGACCAAGTACCATTCTTCATAATATCATCATATTTTGATTGCATATAAGCATCCAATTTTCTAAACTTTGTGCTTCGTCAAAAGAAGCAGGCTTATCCTCATCACGGAGACTAGAGGCAGCCATGGCATAGCAATCTAATGGAAAAGAATCAATATGAGATCTTGAACGAGTTGATATAACAGAGGTGCATCTAATTTGTTATCTCGCAAAGTCTACTCCAGCCATTTAGGCATGGTTTTTGCCTCCTTTATATCAGCCCTCTCATCAACAAGTGCATCATGTAAATCTACATTAGAAATGAAATAATTTGCATTATCATGTGAACCCTATAACGGTTGAGAAATTGCCTCATTTGGATAAGCACTTGACTGTCCACATGTAAAAAGAGGCAGCAATGTGCCATACATGTCTTTGGAGCTAATTGATGTCTCCCTAGTACATTAAAGTAATAGCTAAATTTCATCTTCCACAAAAACAACATCACGGCTAACCAAAATGTGTTTAGTTTGTGGATGATACAGACGATAGCCTTTGCTTTCAGAATTATAACCAACAACAATACATTTTACCACTTTATCATCTAATTTTCTATGTTGTTGTTTAGGTACTAATGCATGTGCGAGACAACCAAAGTGTAATAAAGTAATTTTATGATCTAGGGGTCCGATCGGTTCAGATAGATCTAAAATCGGACACCATTTGGTCATCCGTGTGTATGACAAAGATCTCGAGTTTAGACTTACTAGGAGGTCTTGTGATCTTGTGAACAAGTGATCCACTTAGCTTAGTGGTTAAGTCTCAAAGATGTGAAGGAGGAGGTCTTGGGTTCAATCCCCATGGGGGACATGGGGAGAGTATTTTGCTCAAAGAGATCTAGAGCCTTCTAAAAGCATGATTATATAATCAATAACATTCAACGTACAAAAACACCATGCTATTGCCTAATGAAATATCTAATTGTGTCTCACAAGACAAAATTGGTTTTGACAAAGCACCCACATCCCCTTGCCCTCAATGAGTATTGATATCAAGACTTCAATGAACATCCAAACCTAGATCTGATTAAGCATCAAGAGTCTTAGGTAGCTTATGAAATGAGACATGAAAGTCTATTGAGAAATAAAGCTAATAAGAAATTCCTTGTTATTGTATAATCAAAATCAAGCTCAAAGGAAACACTAAAATATAAAATACATGTCATAAATGTATATGATGCACCACCAAGAAATGGTAGAAAAACACATATTAAATTTTTTTACCATCAAACACATTCGGACATCGAAGATGCTTCTCAGGGAATATGGAAAATCATTCACATATTGAAATAATATGAAAAATGCTAGTGTGTCTACTAACTCAAATGAAGATTGTGTCTAATCTTATGACCTAGAAGCTGATGTGGAAGGATCAATAATAAAACTAGAGGAGAATGTGCTTATTAAAGAACAAATGAATTTAACAGAACTTAGTGTATCGTCGCATCATAAGTGCTTCTATGATATTGCAATCTAATCTATGAAGGGACACCATCATATCTTCTTCATGAGCATAGTTCCAACACCTTGTTCATCAACATGATGATGTACGTATCACACAAGTTAATGAACTCCCAAAAATAACAAGTAGTCTTTATCACAAAGCAATACACACGTGCTCATGCATGGTAGACACATAGATGAAGTCCATAAGCTACAAGAGAACGATGGACCCTGACTATTGCATTCATGTCCAATCATATATCAAGTGTGTGTGTGTGTGTATATATATATATATATATATATATATATATATGGAAAGCAAATGCCATCAAATCTCACCATAAGAACCTTCATCCATAATAGCAACCAAATAGACAGAAATACTTGATAGCGGGTCATTATTCTATTGAGAAAATGATTAATGACTTATAAGTAAGTGAAAATCATCTGAAAAATTTGAAGTCTAAGAGATAATGAAGTGACCATCTTTCCACATAAGAATGCACTCGACTAGTCCATACGTGAAAGCATAAACATGCCCAAAACTATTCAAACAAGAAAAGCTAATACGAAAACATATGTAAAACGACTCAAAAGGTTGTATCTTATAAATAAAGGAATAAAAAACCAAACAGTGATTGTTCATAGAGAAAAGAAGAGTTTCATTGATAACTATGTAATGGTAATAAAGCTATTTGATCAAAGAAATGTTGAATTTCCACTTAAAAAATACTAAAATTGGTCCAAACGTATGACAATGCATACGGAAATCTCCAAGATGAGTGGAAAGAATATGAAACCCGAGAAAACACCATGTCTCGTACTATACATTGCTAATCTGGTGTATGTTGATATATTTCTATAGTGATGTGTGTGAACACACTTAGGACCACCAAAAGCGCACTTTTTTCCGTCTTTAAGAGGCCATTTTCCCTTGGTTTGTATATATAACCTAACGGGTCACTTAACTTTGTACATTCACTTGGTAATTCATTTAGTGTTGTGTTGTGCTCCAAGCTTCTTCTTTTTCTTTGTATTGTTTGTGTGCTTGCACATACCTTGAACTCCAACAATTGGTATCAAAGCAGGTCGCCGCTTCATCTAGGGCATCGTCGACACCCCTCCAATCATGTTCTCAGAATGGTACAAAAATTGGTGAGCATACTCAGGGCAATTATGAATTCGAAATTGCTTTGTGTTGTGGAGCTGAAATATTGATTTGAGCTCATTTTTTCCTTCTAATGCACTACCATAGTGCATGTGTAGGCAATTTTGTCCTTTTGTGCCATACATATATATAGGTTTTGGTTCACCATTACAAGTGCATCGAAGTCTGTTATAGGTTTAGCATAGCTCAATAGGGTAGTTCTATTCAACTTTTCAAGATACAATCATTTTTCTTCATCAAGGTATTTTAGTATGTGGTTGAAAGCAATGACGTATTCAATATGTTGGTTGTTGAGGACATGTTGGGTGGTACCAATTACCCATTATAGGCATATATGATGCATCATGTATCAGTTGCAAAAGGACTATGGAATATTGTGTAGGGTATTGAAAAACACCCTACTACACCTATGAATATAGTTATTGAAGGTGATGCAGATGGCATTGAAGATGATGATCTTCATGTTCCTGTTTGTGTTGCACCTATTGTAGAGCAACTTTGATGGGATGGCAAAGATGCTAAGGCACATGCATTTGATACCTTTGTCTGTCAAACGTGCCATTATTCCTCACATTCGCTCTTGCAAAATGGCACAGTATGCTTGGGATACACTTACCACTTTATACAAGGCGAGGAACGAGGCTCATGTTCCTTACCTCCAAAAATAGTTGGAAAATGAGCATATGAATGAAGGAGATTCTTTGGATAGTTTTTTGACAAAGATTAAAGATTTGAAGGAACAATTGATTTCTATTGATGAAGTCTTACCCAGTTAGCTCACTTGTGCATACTGTTCTTAATGGTCTTCTGGATTCATATTAGAGTTTTGCTTCTACTCTTCAATTGATGATGAAAGTCAATCCAAAACATTTGTGGATTTTATTGCAAGAAGATCAGTCTAGGCATACAGGTCAATCATGGGTATTGAAGATGAATCTTTCTTAGCTATTCAGAAGGGCAAGGGAAAATGAAGCTCTAAAATCTACTAATGCTGCACAGTCAAAGAAGGAAGACAAAGATGAGAAGAAAACAAAAAGAAACAATTGCACCTTACCATTATCATGGGATACATTTTTCATTACTATTAGCAATAGTACACCTGGTGGTAAACGAGTCTATGATGACGTATGTGGCGCACTCTTGAGCGAAGAGATCCATAGAAAATCTATTGCTGGCACTCAGAGTGGAGATGCATATAATGTTCATGGTTCTTACCAAGGAAAGAATCAACAACATGTCATGAGCAAAAACAAGGAAAATAATGGTCAACACAATAAGAGTATAAGTAAATCTAGGAAGAGGGATATCCAATGCCATTACTGTCATAAGAAAGGACACATGAAGAAAGATTGTTATGCAATAAGGAATGCTAAAGGTAAAGGGCAGAATGTTGATGGGCATGGTAAAAAGTTACCTGCACCATCTATGTCAATAGTGAATATTGAAGAAATCAATGCTATTTTTGATGATGCTGATGTGTTGACACTTGATAGTATTGTGCCTACCGAGGCTCTTATGGCTGATTTTCCTTCCCACATGTGGCTACTAGATTTTGGTGCTTCTTTCCTTGTGACACCACATAGAGAATAGTTCTCTACTTATACAGCGAAGCCTCTTTGTACTGTGAGACTTCATGAATCTCACCAATGTGATGTTGTCGGGATTGGAGATGTGGTTGTGCAGTTTATTGATGGTTCAAAATTTACTATGCATAATGTATGACATTGTAGCTCAAGCGTAAGCACCACCTCCTTTACTTGTCAATCCGCGGAGACGTGAGGACCGGTATGAAGACCACGAGCAAGTGAAGGCACAAGTGCGTGAGTGAAAGCTCACAAACATGCACACACAAACACACACACGCGCACAAGGTAAGATCAAAGAGAGGAACAATGGAAGGGTTTTGATTACAAAAGAAATCTATTACAAAACTGAAATCTACAAGAAGCTAACCTCCAAAATGAGCTCTCTAGCTCTTTTTATAGTTTTTAGACTAGTTTTGGCCCTATCTAGACCTAGTGTCCGGCCTAGTTAAAAATTAGGTTCTAGGGCTTATTTGAAGGCTCAAACGGAGTCTAAAAATTATGAAAACTGGTAGGATGATACTTCTAATGCTCCTCAAGCTCGAGGACTCCTCGGCTTGCACAAAATGGAGCTACAAAAATAGAAAATGGTATTTACAATGGTTTTAGTGATGGAAATCACTATTTTTGTAGGGGATTCTTCTGATAATTTGACATGTACTTCTTGGAGCTCCCTACTTACTCCTTCTTCTTGTGTGTGTCCACCTTTCTGATGTGCTTCCATGCTTGTACTTGACCTTGAGTTCCAACAATCCCCCCCCTCTCGAGTCTGTCGTCCCTGACAGACCTTGTTGTAGTGGTTGTTCCAAGTAGTGCTTTGAGAGGGAGTGTCCTTTCTGTATGAACAAAAGTCGTCTGGCTTCTAGATGTGGTAGGGTTCATTGTCCGGTTCTTCATTTGTCACTGCAAGCTTTTGCAAGTCATAGTCCCTTGGTATGTGTTTCTTTCACATATTCTAGCATGAATGCATCGTTGTGAGCTTTCAAAAATTGCGAGTTGCTCAAAAGAGGTTGTCAAGATTGAGTTGGAGCAACTGCCAGCTTCGGATTGCTTCCTAGGTATTGATGTTGCCCCCAGGATGTCCTCTAGCACTTCTAAAGATGATGTTCAGAGTATTCATGCCAAGTACTCATAACCCGTAGTGAATAATGGGTAAGGGTGTTAGTGCATGGGTTGAAAAAAGTATGTGCCTTGTGCACGGCCTTGTAATGTAGCCCTATGCATGCTTACTTGGACAATGCATTGGAAGAAGTATGGTGCAAAAATTAGGGGTCTTGAGCTAAGTGCTCAAGGGTATGCTGATGAAGAGGTTTCCTATGCTATCATGGTTATAATGTGGCCCACATAGGAGATTCTTACCATAGCGAATGGTTAGTCAATGTGGATCTCTTCGTGTTGTACACATGTCATTGTGATGGACCATTGGTTGGTCTATCATTATCGATGAATGCCCTGGTTGATGGTCCACGGATGGGAGATTCGTCGAGAACCTGGTCCTATCCCCTCTCTTCAAAGTAGCATTTGCGAAATACCGAGAATTGAATTTCTTTATATTCCTTGACAAACGGCATTGGGTAACTACACTGAGCTTAGTTTCACATATTCTCTTTGGCTCACCCTAAGCAGGAGTCTTCTCACCTTCAAGTTCTTCCCTCCTACCATGGTAAGGGGAAACAATAGTTGTGGATGCCATGTTCCTGCCAAGTGCTTGACATCTACCAGATAAGGCAATAAAAATAGTAGCTTCCAGCCGAGACACACTTCTACCCAAGCCATGGTTCCACCTTCAACTAAGCATGACTTATTCATGTTCCATGAGCCAAATCTGGGAACAAGCTCTCTCTCACTCTCTCTTTTTTTTTTTTTTTTGCTCCCACTCTTTCTTCCCTTTTTTTTTTGAGGAAAAAATATCACAAAACAAGAACACAAAAGTTAGTATCAATAGAAATATTTGACATATGTCAATGTGCTCTTGTGCTTGGGATTCTCAAGTGTGTCTATGCACAGCCATGTAATGTGGCCCTATATGAGTGCATACTTTGGAAATGCATGACCTGAATGGTGCAAAAGACAAGGTTGTGCAAGGAGCACATGGTTGTCGCTCGTCGAGGCTTGATGTCACTTGCAGATGTTGATGCCATCTTTGTTGGAGGTATCCATTGTATCTCGGGATGACAATTGATCATTCCTCCTTATAGGGATCCATTTGAGAACGGTCTGTGACTAGGTAGTGATCACCTTTGGCCGCTTCATGTTTAAATGATTTCGTGAGGGTTTGATCCCTCGTGGTTGGCTCTTTACTTTGGTGGATGCTACCAGTACCCATATCCTTGCAGAAGAGGTTCTTTGATCTTTGTTGGAGCTCTGTGCTTGATTCAGTCCTTTACCTCGCCTTGGTGTCTTTGTTGTGCAGGTTGTTGCCTTGAAGTCCCCCCCTTGATTTTTTCTGAGGTTAGGCTTGATTGCTTGGGATCCTTGGATTGGAAGTGGTCTTTCTTGAGGATAAGTCATAGTAGGCCTAGGCCATAGATTTTGAAGTCTAGTGTGAGGGGGCTGATTTTGTGCAAGGGCTTTCTTTGGTACCCATATCATAGTGCGATTCGGTTGAGCTCTAAGTAATTTCTTGGCCACCCAAATTTGCTTGACATTACCCAGAAAATGTGATTTGTGTTTCTTGATGTAAGGGTCTTTTGGGCCTTTGATGTGAGTTTTTTGAGAAAACTCATCTTTACATGGGAAATGCAACAAGGGTTGATCTTCTATACATACATCAGGCTTATGCAAGGGATCAATGGGTTGTGTGGTTTGAGATTGATCTAGAGATTCATCGAGACATTTATCCTTATTACACATAGAGTCCCTAGGTGTACAAATGGGTGATGGATTGTCATGACTCACCCTAGAGTCGACATCATTTTCCAGATCAGTGATACAAAGCATTGGTTGATCATCTCCTTCTTGATCATATGAGTGTAGATCATCCCTGCTTATGGTTTCATGAGGGAAATCCAAATTTACAGGAAGAGAGAGTCCTTCCACATCCCACAAACACTTGGAGTCCTCCATTTCTCCATTCTCTAAGGTTTCCTGTGATTTACTCAAAGAAGGATTAGATTCAAAAACATGAGTAGAAAGAAAAATTTTTTCATGAAAAGCACACTCTTTGGAAAGATGATTTTGCCCCCAATTATCATAAGGCGGATAGTCCTTAGGATTTTCCATTGACAAATATGTAGAAGCACGGGTAATAGGTGGAGAAGACTCCTCAAATTCTTGATGATTTTGTGTAATGAACCTTTGGGTGCCAATGATCAAGTCTTCATCTATACAATCCATGACAAAGAATGTTTCCGAAAATTGCATATCATCCACCATAACAGGCAACACAACTTGACCCATGCATTCATAATGTTCATCATCCATGAGGATAGAAGAATGAGTTGTTGGTTGAATGTTCTAAAAAATAATGGTCAATAAGTCAATATGAATCAAATTCCACTCACAATGAGGATTGATATATGCCCTCAATCTTCTACAGTCATATCCTATTCTTATATGCACAAAAGTATTGTGATATTCTCTTGTTGCAAATATGGATCCCACCCCCCTAGACATTTCCTCCGTTTCCTTGACTCCTTGCAATTTTTCTCTAGATGTTTCACCCTCATGTGAAATTATTTCATGCACTTCATGTTTATCTCCCTTCTCTTTTCCCACCTTAGCCCCTTTTCTTCTATCTTTTGCTTTTTTCTTTCCCATGACACAATTTTTCTCCCCCTTGGTATTGCTCAAAAATCCTTGGGAGCCCCCTTGGTTTCCTAGTCCCACTTGAGGCCCAACTTCAAATTAGTCTATCTCAAAATCAACACATTATTCTTATAAAAAACAGTTGAGGTCATGTAGGATTCGAAACGAGCTTTCCAACGAGCTATAGAGCTCAAAAAATGGACTTTGGATGAAAAAGTTATGTCAATTCAGTCTCCTGGGGGTCAAAACAGGCAAACAGGACCTTTGGAGAAATTCGCAATTTTGTGAACTTTCAGAGAATCGCGATTTTGTGAACTTTCAGAGAATTGCGATTTTGTGAACTCATAAAATCGCGATGTTGAGCACAAAATCGTGTTTCTGAAAATCGCGATGTTGAGCACAAAATCGTGTTTCTGAAAATCGCGATGTTGAGCACAAAATTGTGTTTTTGAAAATCGCGATTTTGACTCAGAGAATCGTGATTTACAAAATCGTGTTTTTTTTCACAAAATCGTGTTTTCTCAGAATCATGTTTTTGGCATGAAAATCGCGATGTTGAGCACAAAATCGTGTTTTTGAAAATCGCGATGTTGAGCACAAAATCGTGTTTCTGAAAATCGCGATGTTGAGCACAAAATCATGTTTCTGAAAATCGCGATGTTGAGCACAAAATCGTGTTTTTGAAAATCGCGATTTTGACTCAGAGAATCGTGATTTACAAAATCGTGTTTTTTTTTTCACAAAATCGTGTTTTCTCAGAATCGTGTTTTTGACAAGAAAATCGCGATGTTGAGCACAAAATCGAGTTTCTGAAAATCGTGATTTTGAGCACAGAATCGTGTTTTAGAGAATCGTGTTTTTTGACATGAAAATCGCGATGTTGAGCACAAAATCGTGTTTATGAAAATCGCGATTTTGACTCAGAGAATCGTGATTCACAAAATCGTGTTTTTTGCTGAAAATCATGATTTGTGAGAATCGCGATTTTGAGCCCGCTGAAAATCGTATTTTCTCAGAATCGTGTTTTTGGCATGAAAATCGCGATGTTGAGCACAAAATCGTGTTTTTAGAAAATCGCGATTTTGAGCAAAAAATCGTGATTACACAGAATCACCTTTTTTTCACAAAATCGTGTTTTTTACTGAAAATCGTGATTTTTTGAGAATCGCGATTTTGAGTAGGGAATCGTGTTTTCTCAAAATCGTGTTTTTTTGACTGAACATCGTGATTTGTGAGAATCGCGATTTTGAGCACACTCACAGAATCGTGATTCTGAGAATGACCACAGAATCGTGATTTTTTAGCCAACTTTTAGGTGGGAAAACAAAAAATCGTGATTTTTCAAAAAAATTTGAATTTTCACAGAATCGCGATTTTCATCACAGAATCGTGTTTTTTGGCGGGGAATTCAAATTTCTGAGCGCCGGCTATGGCGAGCTCCGTATGAGCAGAAAATCATGAAAAAAACACAGCGCTTGCTCTCCCTTGCTTCTCCTAACTCCTTCCCACACAATAATGCATGAAAAATGGTATGAAGATGGTGAAAATGCACTAAAAAACAAGAATTTTCTATGAAGAAGAAGATGGAAGAAGGTGGAGATGATGATGATGATGAAGATGAAGAGGAAAAAACAGAAAATGAACTGAAATGACAGTTTTCTTACCTTCCAACGTCGCAAATCTACGATCTTACCATCACAACGCTCGTCCTCGAAGCTCTCTCCCCGGCAACGACGCCAAAATTTGGTGTAGCTCAAGCGTAAGCACCACCTCCTTTACTTGTCAATCCGCGGAGACGTGAGGACCGGTATGAAGACCACGAGCAAGTGAAGGCACAAGTGCGTGAGTGAAAGCTCACAAACATGCACACACAAACACACACACGCGCACAAGGTAAGATCAAAGAGAGGAACAATGGAAGGGTTTTGATTACAAAAGAAATCTATTACAAAACTGAAATCTACAAGAAGCTAACCTCCAAAATGAGCTCTCTAGCTCTTTTTATAGTTTTTAGACTAGTTTTGGCCCTATCCAGACCTAGTGTCCGGCCTAGTTAAAAATTAGGTTCTAGGGCTTATTTGAAGGCTCAAACGGAGTCTAAAAAATATGAAAACTGGTAGGATGATACTTCTAATGCTCCTCAAGCTCGAGGACTCCTCGGCTTGCACAAAATGGAGCTACAAAAATAGAAAATGGTATTTACAATGGTTTTAGTGATGGAAATCACTATTTTTGTAGGGGATTCTTCTGATAATTTGACATGTACTTCTTGGAGCTCCCTACTTACTCCTTCTTCTTGTGTGTGTCCACCTTTCTGATGTGCTTCCATGCTTGTACTTGACCTTGAGTTCCAACAGACATGTACCTCAGTTATCACGTAGTTTGCTATCAATTGTTCAACTTGATGACCTTGGTTACAAGGTGTTACAAGGGTTGACAGAAAAGAAGGCCAAATAAAGGAGTTAGAAGAAGCAAGGAAATGGAAACATTATACAGATCTGGTAAAGAATAGGCCTAATCAAGATTTTCATAACTT
The DNA here is from genome assembly GCA_020310875.1 of Ceratopteris richardii. NCBI lineage: Eukaryota > Viridiplantae > Streptophyta > Polypodiopsida > Polypodiales > Pteridaceae > Ceratopteris > Ceratopteris richardii. Next base: position 46,717,360 of record CM035409.1, read on the forward strand.
ATTTTCAACCAAAAGTGATTTTTATCACAAAACCAACATTTTTTGAAGCTAAGGAGTCCTAGAGATTGAGGAGTATTAGAAGTACCTACATATCAATTTTCATATTTTCTAGACTTTGTTTGACCCCTAAAATAAGCCCTGGAGCCTAATTTTTAACTAGGCCAGACACTAGGTCTAGAGAGGGCCAAAATTAGATAAAAACTATAAAAAGAGATAGAGAGCTCATTTTTGAGGTTGGCATGGTAGAGATTAAAGCTTTTGTAATAGAGATCTTTTGTAATTGAAAGCACTCCATTGTTCCTCTCTTTGTTCTTGCCTTGTGCATGTGTGTGCATGCTAGTGTGCTTTTCACTCACTCACTTGTCCTTCACTTGCTCATGGTCATCATACCAGTTCTCACATCTCCATGGATTGACATTTATGAGGTAGATCTCCTCATGTTGGTACTCACCATTGTGCTAGAGTGACACCAAATTTGGTGCCATTGTCAGGGAATGAGCTTCGAGGATGAGCGTGTGATGGTAAGACGTAGAGTTGTGATGTTGGAGTCATAGGTAGTTTTCTTACTTTTCATTATTTTTCCTTAATTTCTTCATCATCATCCTCAGCATCTGCCACCTCCATCTCCATCTTCGCTGAATTTTCAATTTTTGGTCATATTCCCTTCCTCACCTGATTCCCCTCATTTCACTTGTGAGAGAGAGCGAGAGAGAGCTATTGTGCATTCAGTTTTCGTGTGTTTTTTGGTATTTCTTGCAAGTTTTAGTTGTACCATCATCTCCAATAGCTTTTATAGGTACAACATACCTCTGCATAGGTCCTGAGATAACGAAATCTATCTATCGTGACATATAGAGAAAGTTTGTATTTCTTGTTTTCATGCATGGCATGATAAATCGCACCATTAGAGCATTTCAAATCACTAAAAAAATCACAAAAAACTGTGTTTTCTGGGTCCATCGCGACATATCAAAACCACGATAGACACCATCCATCGAGAGAAACACCATCTATCATGACAAACACCATCTATTGTGATAAACACCAGTCTATCATGACAGACACCATATATCATGATAGACCAAAACCACAATAGACATCGTCTATCACAACAGACACCCATCTATCATGACAGACCAAGACCATGACAAACAACAGATAGGATCTATCACGATAGACACCTGCCTGTCGTGACATATTGAAATCCATGATAGACACCCATCTCTCACGACAGACTGAAATCCACGATAGACACCCATCTATCACAACATGTTAAAACCATGACAGACTACAGACAACATCTATCGCGACAGATTGAAATCCACTACATACATCCATCTATCACAATAGACATCGTTTATCGCGATAGACAGAGGCCACGATAGACAACAGACAATGTTTATCACGATAGACACACATCTATAGCGACAGACAAGTCTATTGTGATAGACACCTGTTTATCATGATAGGCAGCCACACACGATATAGACCATCTATCATGATAGAAACTTGTCTATCGCAACAGACATCGTCTATCGCGACAAACACCCATCTATCACGACAAACACCATCTATCACGATAGATAGATAATTTTGGCAAAAATTAAGGTGTAAATTATTTGAGAATTATGGTTAAAACTTGGCATTTTTCAAGCTCTTTTACCTACACCATTACGGAGGCCTTACATAAATACACAAATATCCTGAGAGATCATGTTTGCCTTTACCCCCAAGACCCTAAACTAACATAACTTTTTCATACAAAATCTATTTTTTGAGCTCTAGAGTGCATTTTAAAGATCTAGAGTTGATGCTAAGGTAGGATTAAGAAACCAAGGGAGCTCTAGATAATTTTTTACCAATACAAAAGGGGTCAAAAGGGTCTTTAAATAGTGCCTAAATCAAAATTGTCTGTCAAATAAAGTTAAGGATTGAGCTAAATTTGGAACTTTTACAGGTCCACCAAGAGTCAATCAAGGGTGTTAGAGCAAGGTGCTAGTGTGTGCAAGCTTGGGAATGTGCATCCTAGACATACAAGTGCAAACAAGGAGAAGCGACTTGAGGTTGGAAGAACTCTCAACTCCCTCAATCAATTTTTAGCATAGGCTAAGTGCGATTAGTGGTTATGAGTGATTAGAGGCTCGATAAGAACACTCAAGTTCTAAGAGCCTTTAAATTCTCAAGTTTAAGAATAGGTTAAGTCAAGGGACAACTTAAGGGCAAAGAACTTAATCTGATTGGATGAGAAAACGTCAGTATGGCAAACCTAAGTGCTCCTGATGATGCATACTTAAAACAAGGAAATACATACTAAAGAAACTAAAAGGAACAAGTGATTGATATCAAGGAATCAACAACGTGGTTGTACAAGGGTCATTGGGATAATCAATAGGGCATATGAACCTTAGATCAGGTAGACACCTAGGGAGAGACCGACAAAATTTTAGATCATCTAAGGCTAGTGTCAACCATACAACTAGGTCATGGGTCCAACAACTTAGTGATTATCCCTACATAGTCAGTTCAGAAATGAGTGATTCAAAGATGCCCTTCAACATGGAACGACCGGTAAGAAGTGCAAGCACAACTTATTTGCGGACACCAGAAGGTCCCTATAAGACATAGTTGGAATATATTAGGACCAACAGATTAGGTGCTTGCATCTATGAGGATGGTTTGAGGTGACCAACTCAAAAATCCCAATCAACCCTTTGGACTTGAGTGCCTAGTGGTTAAATTCGAAGAGATTTCATATGTTGACAAGCAAAAAACCATGTATGTGGTTACCAACTTACCAAACAAGACATATGAGTTTGGAAATGTCAATCCTGAGAATGATATAGGAGACCTCGAGCAAGGAAACCTAGGACGAGAACCCAAGACTCATCAAGGAAAGTATATCTTGACCAGAGTGATTACTCCAGAGTGGGTTCCCCAAGATAACAAAAGCATAGAACTATTCTCGAATAGAGAAACAAAGGAAGATTTTTAGAGATTCAAGTTAGATCAACTTAACAAAATAGGCAAAGTCAACATCTACAAGTTCAAAGATCCAAAGATGCCAGAAAAAGTTGTCTATCTAGATAAAACATTGGAGAGAATGTTCTTGGTGTAAGCATGCATACACTTGGAAGAGTGAATTGATTTTCCCTCCACTAAGATCTAATGTTTCCCATGGCCACCAAGGAGTAGGATCATCCCAGACTCATGAAACCCAGAGGGAAAGAGCTAGAGAGAGACTTGAAGTGAGGTTTGCAAACCTCTTAGGAAGAGAGCAGTCAGGATTAGATGCAGAAAGAAGAGATTAGGAGAGACACTGACATCGGAGACATCAAAGAGGCATGGATGAGTTTCCCTTGCCTAGGCCTAGAGAACACCCCATAATCTTGATACCTACCCAACTGGTTAAATCCATGAAGAGTTACTTCGATGGCACTGGAGATCCTTACGATCATGTGGTAGAGTTTAGATAAGTTTTGAGAGCTGAACAAGTCGAGGACCTATTCACTCAGTACAATGCCTTCTATCTAACTCTCAAGAACAACGCCTTAACGTGGTTTCAACCACTACACCAAGGTCAGTTTAGGAATATAGAACATTTGCTAGAAGCATTCATTACTGAAGTGGCATCAGACACAACACTTCATCACTGATCCATAGCTTTAAAAAAACACCTCAAGAGATAGTGAGACTTGCAAAAAGAAGATTTAGGCAATACTTGGAGAGATGCCTGATTCCAAAGCTACCCACACCAACCAAAAAAGTGGCATTGTTCCTAGATGGATTGTTGAGTGCTAAATTGAGATCTTATCTGTATCTAAAGGAACCAAGAACCATAGAGCAATGCATACGCATGTGCGTAGACATTGAGGACAACCTAGGTGATGAATTAGAGCTTGCAAAAATCTATAGAGATGCAGTTAGCTCTGCTAGCCTCACCTCCAAACCATCTACATCTATTGAGGAACTTGCAAAGAAGGTAGCTTAGAAGTTTGGAGTCTCGAGCAAGTAGGCACCCTGATTTCCCCTAGTGAAACGAAGACTATAAGCTCCACTACATTTGTAACACCCAAGAATATATGTGTTTTCTACATATTCTGCAGGCTTTGTGCGAAGTACTGCATGTGGTGTCTTGATCTAGGTTTTCTACATCGAGGGTATCATCGTGGAGCTCTCAAGAAGAAGAGTCCATTGAGGTGCATCGCTATCAAAATACTTCAGATAACAAAAAAAGAAGTTATTTTTTCTTTAAGGTCTAGCCTTATGATTTTTTCCTAAGAGTTAAAAGAAAAAGAAATGAAATTCTAGTGTTATAAAGTACAAGAGACCCACACCACAAAGGAGAGGTGGCTCGAAGAAGTGATGTGGACTCTACGGTCTAATATAGAGTGGGGAGAAATGTATATAGAAGAGATTGATGGCCAAAAGGGCATGTAAATACATGGTCAAGAGATGTGAGCCTTACTCTTCTTCTAAACATAAGCAATCTATGTGCATACATTCCCTTGTGTGTACAAATTCACTTTAGTGAAGGATAAGAGAGGAGGCATAGCACCCTTCCAACCATCCCCAAGAGAGGGATGATGTGGAGAGACGACAAAAGGGGTGGAGAAGAAAGGAAAAGAAAAAAAAAAGTAAAGGAAGGAGAAGGAAGTGGAGAAAGGCATATTTTTTTTTCATGGAATGTATCACATGCATACATGAAGCTTCAAGGGCCCATCTATGATTTGGAATACCCAAGAGAAATGGAAAAATTCGTCTAGTTCTATTTACAATAACTTCTCATATCACTCTTTGTTGTAAGTATGGTTGAACTAAAGACTTGAAGCAAAGCTTTGAAGACATGAAGGGGCCCACCAAAATTTTCATTTTGTGCCATGAAGAGTATGTTAGACCCCTTGGGTAAAGACAATCAATAAAGAAGCATCTATTGAAAGAGTTGGGAATCATCGGAGGCAACACATGTCCCTTTTTGCATGTCTTTGTGACACTTTCATGTAATTTTTACTTATTTTAGAGGTTTTCATGTGTTCCAACTCGATTTTTGTAAACATGGAGTCCTTGAGCCTAGGGATCTAAATCGTTTAATAAATTTTTTATTCATTTCATCCATCATTTTCATGTTCCTATTAGTTTTAGGACTTTATTTTCAAGTTTTTTGGCCAAAAACAATAATGGGTCAAGTCCTTAAGTATAAAGCACAAAATCTCTAACTTGTAAGTAATTTTTTGAATGAAAGAGAGTGGAATTTCTTGAATCTTGATCATTGGGACCTTATCTCTCATTGCCTTCTTCATTTGGAGCTTTCATGGTCTTCTTGGAGTGTCTCAACCCCATCTCTACCTATGGTAAGTGTTTTTTCATGCTCATGGATTGATCTTCTTTCAACGTTGTTGATTGAAGCTCCATATATCTATGGTGGCAAGTATCCATACAATTGAATAGGGTAACAAAACTCGGATTGCCATGTTAGCTTATCTAAACCACTAATAGCCAATTAGGCTTTGTGCTAACAAATCTACAACAAGTTTTGGCATTGTTGGTAGGGACCATGTTGTTCTTCAATGTTTCCATTGAAGCTTCAGGCTTGGGAGAGTTGCTAAGATGCCTTGTTGAAGGTGTTGCTGAGCATTTTCTTGAGTTTTTTTGACTTGTTTTTGTATGTCTTTAGTTTCATTTCATCATCACCTTTAGATTTAATAGTGGATGCAGGTAGTTAGTGTTGAAATAGAAAAGCAACTACTCCTAATCTATTATTAAACATACATTAATCAAACTAAGGAGGAAGGAACAAAATATAAGAAAATATGATGAACTAAATAAATAGAAATGAACTTACAAAGAATGCTCTATGAGCATGGAGACTCCATAAGGAGAGTGAGGGCACTCTTGCCAAGAGCTTGAGTGAATGGCTTGTGAGGAGTGAAGGGAGGCCTTGCTTATATGGAGTTTGGGAGAATTCCCTTGCATGTGGGATAAATGTGCTTGCATGAGAATGAAAGTGAGTAGGGACAACAGGGTGGAGCATGGAACTCTCAATAGTTAGGAGGTGTAGCAGTATGTTTTCATCATCATCTTCATGTTTGTAGATGTGTAGCTAGAGTTGGTGTAGCTCATAGATCATTTGTGTACGTTTTTCATTTCTAAAAACTAAAAACGGAAGGGAAACATAACTCAAAAGTCAACATCTAATTGCCTTGATTAAGGTCTAGAGAGAGAGAAGTCGGGCATTCTATTTGTCTATTTGTGAGAGTGTTTTGGAGCATTTGTTTGTTGTGTGCATTTGGAGAGGTATTGTGTGATTTTGAGGAATTATGAGCTTGGGGCTAGAAGCATAAGCTACAATATTTGAAGTCCTTGGGACTTGTAATAGCTACTCAAGAGAAGAGGTAAGGAAATTCATGTCGATTTTTTAATCCCAAGATTATAGGAGAGTTTGAGTAGTGATAATGGACACTTAGGGGAAAAGGTTAGGGAAACGCTTTGAGCTATTAAAAAGGAAGGAGGGAAATCGTGGGAGTAGATGTTGCCAAAGCAATCATAAATACACATGAGCACGTATTCTTGGTTTAAAGGTGTATGCAAATTCCATATGACAAAACTAATGAGGTCAACACGTACTTGAATGAAAAAGAAGAGGATAACATAAGCTTGCAAAAATCAACGGCTGCAAAATTGAGTCTAATAAAGATGTCGTTATTTGCAAGTGTGTGTCTTCTTGAAGTTCTTAAGTTGTTCAATGCATCTAGATCATAAGGAGAGGGACCACAATACCCTAGCACCAAAAAAAAACAAGCATACTTGTAATATTTTATGTCTCAAGTAGGGGAATATGCAAAGACAGTCGGGTACCACTCAAATAGCGAAAGATGCGCTTAACCACTTGTCAATGCTTGACACCTGGGCAATGCATAAACTTGCTCATCTATGAGACATCAAACTAATATCTAGGTGAGTAATGCATGAGTAAATCAAGCATCCAACAACCTATTGATAGAGAACAACATCAAATGCATCTCCAACATCATGAAGATTCAATCGTAAACTTGTCTCCATATGAGAGGCAATAGGCTTACAATCCTCAAGGCCAAAACATTGCAATAATGTGTCAATATATTTTGTTTGACACAAAGCTATTCCATCATCAACTTGCATAAACTGAATGCCCAAATAATGATGCAAATGCCGCAAATCAGACATCTCAAATGAGGCATGCAAATCAGCCTTAAAATCAGCAATATGCTTGTCATGAGGACCAGTGAACAACATGTCATCAACATACACAACAATGATCAGAAGCACATCATTAGCACGCTTAACGTATAAGGTGTTTTCAGTTGGAGTGTTCTCAAAACCATGTGCAATCAGATAGGCATGTATCTTTTCATACCAAGCACGTGGTGCTTGCTTTAAACCATATAATGCCTTCTTTAACCTGCACAACTAGTTTTCATGCCCTTTTTGCACAAAGCCACGGGGCTGAAAAACATACACTTCTTCATGCAAATCACCATTCAGAAATGTTATTTTAATGTCCAACTGATGTACATTCTAACCATGATGAGCTACAAGTGCACAAATGCTATGAACAGTAGTCATTCAGCATGTAGGTGCAAAGGTCTCATCAAAATCAATGCCTCTTTCCTGTGCATAACCCTTTGCAACAAGCCTAGCCTTATACCTATCAATTGTTCCATTAGCCTTATGCTTCAGCTTGTATACCCACTTAGTGCCAATGGCCTTCTTGCCAAGAGGCAAGTCACATAAAGACCAAGTACCATTCTTCATTATAGCATCATATTCAGATTACATAGTAGCCATCCAATTTTCAGAATTTTGTGCTTCATCAAACAAAAGAGGCTCATTCTCATCACAGAGGCTAGAGGTAGCCATAGCATAGCAATCTGATGCAAAAGAGGCACTATGAGAGCTTGACCGAGTACAATATGACAAAGGTGCATCTAATTTGTTGTCACACAAAGTCTACACGAGCCATTTTGGCATAGTTTTTGCCTCCTCAATATCAACTCTCTCATCAACAAGTGCATCATGTAAATCTGCATAAAAAATGGAATGATCTACATCATCACACGAAACCTGCAAAGGCTAAGAAGCTGCCTCATTAGGACAAGCACTAGATTGTCCACCTGTAAAAAGAGGCAACAAAGTATCATACATGTCTTTGGAGCTAACAGATGTCTCCTTCGTACATGAAAGTAAAGGCTAAATAGCATCTTCCACAAAAACAACATCACGGCTAACCAAAATGCATTCAAAATGTGGATGATATAGATGATAGCCTTTGCTTTCAGAACTGTACCCAACAAAAATACATTTTATTGCTTTATCATCCAATTTCCTACGATGTTGTTCATGCACTAATGCATATGTCAGACAACCAAAAACACGCAAATGAGCAATCGATGGCTTGCGACCATGCCAAGCTTCATATGGAGTGATAGACCGCAGTGCTTTAGTGGGACACTTGTTAAGTACATATGCTGCACACATGACATCCTCAAGCCAGAAACTATGTGGTAAAGCCTGACTCTTGACCATGCACCTCACCATCTCCATGAGTGACCTATTCTTCCATTCAACAACTCCATTTTGTTGAGGTGTATATGACACTTTACACTGATGTTTTATCCCACGTTCAGTCAAAAATGCATTAAAGTCAAAAGACATATATTCCCCCCTCGATCAAAATGGAGGGTGCCCATTTTACATGCTGATAGATTTTCAACCAAAACCAAACATTGTTTGAAGCACATAAAAACTTTGGAATTTTCTTTCAATGGATATACCCATGCATGCCTAAAAAAATCATCAATGGAAGTCACGAAGTAAAGATAATTTCCAAAAGAGGATATTAGCATAGGACCATAGACATCACTATGAACAAGTTGCAATTTCTCAATAGCTCAAAGTGAATCATCTTTTGGAAAGAAGGAACGTTGCATTTGCCCAAAATACAGCCTTCACCGATGTTTTCTACGTGCCTCAAGTTTCAACAAATAGGACACCATTTCATATTTCTGCATGTGTAACAAACTAGCAAAATTCAGATGACCAAAGCGTGCATGCTAAAGCTTTGCATCTGACATGGCCTGCGAACCATGTACTGCACATGCTGAATCATTCATAGATTTTTCATAGTCTATGAGCTTATACAACCCACGACATAAAATGCCAGAACCAATAATCACATCACCATTTGACAGATCATGAGCTGTACACTTGTCATCAACAAATTTCACAACCAAGAAAATCTTGGCTAAAGCTGAAACTGATAACAGATTCTTCTTGATCCCTGCACAAATAAAGCATATGAAAAAGTGAAGGAACTACCATTAGTAGTAGTCAGAATGATCTTACCAACTCCCATGATAGGATAAGAGGAGTTGTTGGCGCATATGACAGTATTCCCTGTAGGGGAAGGCTCGAGTGAAGTGAAGAAATTGCATTGTGAGGTAATATGTTTGGTTGCCCCACTATCAAAATACCAAACATCTGAGTCTATTGCAAACATACACTGCTCATGAGAAGATGGGTCAAAACTGCAAACAGTAGTAAATGCCTCTGTACAACATTAGTAGACTCTGTTTTCAGTGTAGAGGCCTCTGCAACAACCATTCCGACCTCTTTCTTCTTTGCCTCTTTAGTAGCGAGTTTTGGATAGCTCCGAATGACATGATCATTTGCTTTATAGTATTTGCAATACAATTTTCGCTTTTCTGATTTCTTCTCATCTTTGTCTTCCTTCTTCAAATGTGTAACATTTGAAGATTTCTGCTAACTAGTAGATGAGCTCCATTTACCTTCATCGTTCTGACTAGCAAGGAAAGCCTGATCTGCAACATGCATAATAGATCTGTTCTGCCCATACTGATCTTCCTGCAACAAAACAAGAACTAACTCTTCAAATGTTAAGTCATTTGGATTTCCTGTCATCATCAAATGAAGAGTAGAAGAAAAACTCTAATATGAGTCGGGAAGACCATTCAAAACAGTGTGCACAAGTGAACTATCAAGAAGAACTTCATAAGCAGAAATCAACTATTCCTTCAAATCCTTGATCTTTGTCAGAAAACTATAATCACCTTTATTCATATGCTCACTCTCTAATTGTTTTCGGAGGTAAGCAACACGAGCCTCATTCCTAGCATGGTACAATGTGGTCAGTGTATCCCAAGCATCCTTAGCTATTCTGCAAGAGCAAATATGAGGAATAATGCCACATTTGACAAACAACGCTATCAATGCATGTGCCTGAGCATCTTTGCCATCCCAACGAATTTGCTCTGGAATAGGTGCAACAGGAACCGCAACACGAACAAGAATCTGCAGAATATCACCATCTTCGATGCCATCATCATGAGCTTCAGTACTTGTATTTGTAGGTGTAATAGGACATTTTTCAACACCTTGCACAATATTCCACAGTCCTTTTGTGACCAATACATGATGCATCATATAAGCCCATAATGGGTAATTCGTACCATCCAACTTATCCTCAATAGCCAACATACAAAATACATCACTGCTTTCAGCCATGGCCACTAACTAAAATACCCCGATGCAAAAAATTGACTATATCTCAAAAAGTTTAACAGAAATATCCTGTCGAGTTCTACTAAACTTGTAGCAAACTTCTAGATGCTTATATTGGTGAACCGAAACCTATGTATATATTTTTGGCAAAAAAAAATAAAAATAGCCTGCACAAGCACTTAGATAGTGTGTTTGGAGGCCAAAACGAGCTCAGATCACGATTTTGGCACGATGCAACATAGCTGTTTTCATCTTCTAATCACCCTGACTTTGCACACCAAATTTTGTGTGATTCTAAGACTATGATTGGAGGAGTGTCGATGATGCCCTAGATGAAACGACGACCTGCTCTGATACCAATTGTTGGAGTTAGACATTTGTAGAAGCACACAAATAGCACAAGGAAGAAGGAGAAGCTTGGAACACACACAAAATACTAAATTTATTACCACTAGAATGTACAAAGATAAGTACCTTGTTAGGGCAATAGGCATATATACAAGCGGGGGGAAAAAAACCTCTTAAAGAGGGAAAAAAGTGCCTCGACGGTCCTAGTGTGTTCACACACATCACTACCTAAATAAATCAACAATAAGAGCTAACCCAGGGACACAAAGAGTGTTTGCATCAAATGGGCAATTTTTTGACAAGTGTGAAACAATGAACTTATCTTTCTTCAGCTCTTTGTAGAGAAGTCGGGATTTGAAAGTATTTATTTTTCTTGAGTTTTTCAAGCTCTTTTGAAGCATATAAGATATAAGAGATGGATCTAAGTGCTCATATATTTTGGTAGTGATGTGTGTGAACACACTTAGGACTATTGAGGCATATTTTTCCCTCTTTAGGAGATTTTTTTTCCCCCTAGCTTGTATATATGCTAATAACCACCCTAACGGGTTACTTATCTTTATACATTCACTTGGTAATTCATTTAGCATTGTGTTGTGCTCCAATTTTCTTCTTCTCCCTTGTGTTTTTTGTGTACTTCCACAAACCTCAAACTCCAAATCAGAGTAGGCCGCTGCTTCATCTAGGGTGTGTCAACAACCCTCTGGTCACGGTCTCAAAATCGCATGAAAATTGGTGAGCATACTCAGGGTGATTATGAGTTCAAAACAGCTTCGCTTTGTCACATCAAAATCTTAATATGAGCTCATTTTGACCTCCAAATGCACTATCATAGCATCTGTCAAGGCAATTTTGTCCTTTTGTGATAAACATTTATGCAAGTTTCGATTTGCCAGTACAAGCAATATGAAGTTTGCAATAGGTTTAGCAGAGTTTGCTAGGGTGGTTATGTTCAACTTTTTGAGATACACTCATTTTTTGCATCAGGGCATTTAGTCAGTGGCCATGGCTAAAACCAATGATATATTATGCATATTGGCTATTGAGGATAGGTTGGATGGTACTAATTACCCATTGTGGGTTGTAGTAGCCAAGGAGATCCAATTGGCTTGAGAAGGCAAGGCAGCATGAGACAAACCAATCAAAGAGAGTCAGGACAGAGCGAAGGCCAAGTAGAACCAAGCAGGCAAGGAAGTCCATGAAGATCTGACAACTAGGCCTATTCAATTTCCAAAATCCCTACTTCTTGTAAAACAATGATTTTAGTCACTACAAATAATTGTAGATTCCTTTTTGGATAATTCTGACTCCATTTTGTTCAAGTTGAGGAGTGCTCAAACTTGAGAAGTACTGGAAGTACCTATGTATCAATTTTTTTATTTTTCTAAGCTCGTTTGAGCCTCCAAATAGGCTTAGGAACCTACTTTTTAACTAGGCTGGACACTAGTTATGGACATGACCAAAACTAGTGAACAACTATAAACAGAGCTAGAGAGCTCATTTTTGAGAGAGTCTTTTTGGGAATGAAGTGAGGAAAAAAGTTTGTAATCATTGTTTTAGCCAATCAAACATTCCATTGTTCCATCTCTTTGTCTTATCATGTGTATATGTGTGTGTATGTGTGTGCATGCTAGTGTGCTTCTCGTTCACACACTTGTACTGAGATCATCATACCATCCTCACATCTTCCCGGATTGACAATTATGAGGTGGATCTCCTCATGTTGATGTTTATCATTGTGCTTAAGTGACATCAAATTTGGTGTGGTTGCCGAGATCAAGCCTTGAGGACGAGCAAGTGATGGCAAGACATAGATATTTGATGTTGGAATGGTAAGTAATTAGGTAATTTCTTTACTTTTCTTAGTTTTTACCTCATCATCACCTTCCTCACCATATCCCACCTACATCTCCTTCTTCGTTGAATTTTTAGCTTTTGACCATATCCCCACCTTTAGCTTATCTTCCCTCATTTCACTCATGTGTGTGAGAGAGAGAGTGAAGTTGCACGTGTTGTTTTTGCATGTTTCTTGAGCTTTCTTGCAGGTATCGACATCCATAGTAGCTGCAGTAGCTCTACCAGGTACAAAAATTCTCCGTACAGGTCTCGAGACATAGCCTCTATCAACCCCAATAGACACAAAACTTGATCTTTTGGTGAAACTAAGTGCATCATTGTAGTGTAGGTATCATGTACATCACAAAAACATAAAAAAATTTAGAGAAGAGGCGTTTTTTCTACCCATCACGATAGACAACTCTGTCCTTCATGATAGATAGGTGTCCATCATGCAAGGGATGACGAACAACAGATGACGGACAATTGACAATGTTTTATGAGTAATTCATTCCATCACGATCGATAGGTGATGATTGACAATATCTATTGCCATGTCAATCCATCGTGATTGACACCAATCCATCAAATGATTGATGAGAGACAAACCTTGATGGATCTGTCCATTGCGATAGACAGGCCACGACGAAAAACCCTATCCATCACGATTGACAACCTTGTCGATCACAATAGATAAGCGAATTCGACTAAAAATTAGTGTTTTCCTTTTTTGCAAATTTTGAACTAATTTTTGGCATAATTCTCTGGTTGGCACAACATCACCATTGTCTCATAGCATCTCAATTCTCTTAGACAATTGTGACATTTTTACACAATCATGACCACTTTAAAAAAGTACATAAATATCCCAAGAGGTTATGTTTGTCTATTTGACCCCCTGGAGCTTGAATTGACATAAATGTCTCTATTTTTTTGAGCCGAGAGTTCACCAAAAAGCTCATTTGAATCCTAGATAGGGTAATTTGAAGTTGACTTTCAAGTGAGATTAGGAAGCCAAGGGAGCCCCAGAGGATTTTTCAACAATATAAGAGAGAAAACGGGTCTTAAAAAATGCCCGAATCAAATTTTTCTCTCAAATAAATTAAAGTTAAAGCTTGATCTAAACCGGGGACTTTTATAGGTCCATAAAGATCCATTCAAGGGTTTCTAGAGCAAGGTAAAGTGCAAAACAAAGCAAGGTTTTGGGAACACTTAACGAACATTAGAATGCTTTTTGGAGCACTAGACTCAAGGTTATAAGAAGAGTAAACCCCCTCAATCAATTATTTAGCTCAAGCTAAGCATGATTAGTGATATTGGTTCATGTTAGGAACGATACAAGTTCAAGAAACCCTAATTACTCAAGTTCAAGTGTAAGTAGAATATTGTTGCAAAAAACCATAAGGGAAAATAACTTAAGTGGAATGATTACATCTCAAAGTGTGATAAAACTCAAGTATTCCTAACGGAGATATTTATCAGAAAAGATTACACCAGAGGAATCTATAAAAGAGCAAGCAATTGTTACAAAAGAACATTACAACATAGTTGTACTTGGGAAAAATTGGGATGAATAGACAAAGCTTATGAACCTTGGATTAGGTAGATACTTAGGCCAGGACAAACAAAGCATCAGATCCTCTAAAGCTAGTGTCAATCACACAACTAGGTCGTGGGCCCAAAAACTCAATGATTATCCTTACGTGTTAAGATTAGAGACTAGTGACTCAAAAATGTCCTTTAGCATGGAGAGACCCCCAGGTAGCTCAGGCATCGAATGTCTCTTATGGTCAACATGGAGCAGGATCATCTCACATCCATGGTACCCATAAGGAAAGAACAAGAGAAAGACGTGAGATGAGCTTTACAAACCCAATAGGTAGAGAACAAACAGGATTAGATGTAGAAAGAATGATCAGGAGAGACATAAAAATCCGAGACATCAAAGAGGCATGGATGAGTTTTCCTTGCCTAGGCCTAGAGAAGACCCTAAGATCTTGAGCCCTACCCAATGAGTTAAATCCATGAAGAATTACTTCGATGGTACTGGAGACCCGTACGATCACATAGCAGAGTTTAGACAAGTGCTAAGAGCAGAATAGGTTGATGACGTGTTCACTCAATATAATGCCTTTGGTTTAACTCGAAAAAACACAACCTTGATGTGGTTTCAACCACTACATGAAGGACAATTCAGGAACATTGATCAACTACTAGAAGCCTTTATCATAGAGTTCTCAAAGAGTGGTATCAGACACAATACCTCATCTTGGATCTAGAGCTTCAAGCAAACACCCCAAGAGATGGTTAGACTAGTAGGAACAAGGTTAGACAATACCTAGAGAGATGTCCAATCCTAGAACTATCCACCTTAGCCAAGCAAGTGGCCTTGTTTTTAGATGACTTACTAAGCACCAAGTTAAGATCATATGTGTACTTAAAAGAGCATCGAACCATAGAACAATCTATTCATATGTGCATTGATATTGAGGACAATCTAGGGGAATAATTAGAGTTTTCCAAGAGCTATAAAGATTTGGATAGTGCTACTAGCTTCACTTCTAAACCATCCACTTCAATAGAGGAGTTAGAAGAGAAAGTAGCAAAAAAATTAGGAGTCTCAAGTAAACATGGGCCTAGGATGATCTTAGTGAAATGATGTTACAACTATGGAGGAGACCACATGTCTAATGTTTGCCCAATTATGGCTCAGCCCCAAGAAAACCCTAATGGCCAATATTGCACCATTCAGAGGACATACACTAACCACACCACCCACGATTACCCTTACAATATGCAGATGGTTATACAAAATTATCTGCAATTGTCAACAACAAGGTGTTGAAGATAAATGTACAAGCTCATTTTCATATAAGCTATGCTTGGATAAATTTAGCAAATATAAAGACAAAGGAAAAAAAGAGAAAAGAAAAAAAGAAAAGAAAAAGTCTAGTCAAAATTCATGATGAGTAAAAGATACATTATTTCCCATTCTGTGAGATATTAGTCAAAGAGTGAAGTCCAGTTGTTCAACATACCTATGTAGACAGGTGGTCTATTTTGGTCGGTTAAATTTCCCAACCAACACATATCCAAATTGCTTCATTTTTGTCTTGTTAGAAAGCTCTTTAAATTTACTTTCTCTATCCCAAATATCTCATTCAAAAGATTTATATTCTACGAGATATTTGTCAGAGAGTGAAGTCTAGTTTTTCAGTATACTTATGTGCCCAAGTGGTCTATTTTGTTTAGTTGAATTTCCTGACAAAACTCATCCAAATTACTTGTTGTTTAGCGTTTTGGAAAGCTATTTGTGTTTACTTTTTCTGTACCAAATATCTTTCTCAAAGGATATATATTCAAGGAGTTATCAGTCTGAGCGTGAAGTTTAGTTCTTCAGCATACTTGTGTGGACAGGTAGTTCATCTTTGTCAGTTGCGTTTCCTAATAAAAACTTATCCAAATTAAGTTATTTAGAGCTTTTTAGATATCTCTCTTTGTCTAATTTGATTTACTAAAGGCACATGTCCATTTGAGTTTTGTATTGAGAGCAGCAAGCTATCTAAGGTGTAGCTGTTTGTCCAAGTGCTCGACATATACAAGGATTCACTACACATTTCTGTTACGCATAGGAGAACTCATTCTCCACAGTTGGTATCAGAGCAAAGTTGGTGCTGAAGCTTCATCAATAGAGCTGGAATTAAAGCAAAGCAAAAGAGGAGCTACAAAACAAGGGGGAGCTTCACAAATGTAAGAGCAAAGGACAATATAACTATACGAGGTGATTCTCAAAGTTTTTGATACTCTTCAATGGTTGACTTGGGTCAACAAGTAGATAAATTGGATAAGGATAACTATCCCATGTGAAAGTTTAGAATGAACAACTAACTAATGGGCAAAGACTTGTGGGGTATTCTGAGCGACGATGATGCTCAACCTCAAAACAATCAAGCTATGGCCACCGAAGTCCAAAGGAGGCAAGCAAAAGAATGGGAAGAGAGGAATAGGAGAGTCATGCTCCTCATTTTGCAAGTCATTACTAATGCCATGGTAGGGCATATTCAACATCTAGAGAAAGCTAAGGATGCTTGGGAAGCTCTTGAAAGGATGTATTCAACAAATACCAAAGGTAGGAAACTTCAACTCAAGAATGAGTTGAACACAATCAAGAAAAGTTCGAGTCAATCCATAGCTGAATATACTTTGAAGATTAAGGAGCTAAGTGATGCTTTAGCTTCTATTGGCACAACGGTTGAAGACAAAGATCTTATGTGTTACACTCTCAATGGATTGAGAGAAGATGAAAGATGGAAGCCTTTTATAACTTCCATGAACTTGAAAGATGCATATCTAGGTTTTGAACAACTAATCCCTCATCTTGTCACAGGAGAGTTTAGCTTTGGTGGCCCCAAAGGAAAGGTCAAGCACAACCAAATGTTATATGCAGGTCTAGGTAAAGGAAGGAACTCAAGAGGAGGCTCAAGAGGAAAAGAAAAAGATCACAACAACTCCAATTACAATCAAAACAATTGGGAAGACAACAAGGATGCATCAAATGCCAACACACAAGGAAGAGGTTGAGGTAGAAGTAGAGGAAGAGGCCGAGGCTCCTACAATTCTCATAAAGGTATAACATGTTATCATTGTGGTAAAGTAGGACACTATGCTAGTGATTGTTGGCCGAAGAATGGAAGACCAAATGGAGGCAATCAAAGGAACCAAAGCAACTATGCAAGCACCTCAAGTGAAGGAAGCAAGGACACACTACTTGCAATGAGACATGAGTATAGAAGCTCTTGTGAAGATGACAAAAAATGGTACATTGATTCAGGTTGTAGTAACCATATGTCATGCCAAGGAAGTTTGTTCACTAATCTACAGGTACCAAAGTGGAAAAGGATGTGTTGAAATAGGTGATGATACTCAACACATGATTGAACATATTGGAGATATAAGGCTTGGAGATACAAGTAGAGCAAAGGTACTATCTAATTTTCTTCATGTTCGTACAATTTCAAAGAACTTGATTTCAGTAGGACAAATGGTAGAGAAGGGTTATCATGTCATATTCAATGAGAATGGGTGCTTCATAAAGAATCCAAAGGAAGGCTTCAAGGTCATTGCTCGAGGTAGAAGAGAAGGAAGGATGTTCACTTTGGATGTCCAACATCCACATGGAAAGGTCATGTACATTCAATGTGGGAACAAGAAGATTTTAGAGCTAGAATTATGGCAAAAAAGAATAGGACACATCAACATTCCAAAGCTGAAGGACATGAGCAAACATGAAGTGGTAAGAGGTCTTCCAAAATTTAATAGCATTGGACTAGATGAGTTATGTGAAGCTTGTCAACTAGGAAAGCAAACAAGGCAGCCATTCAAGAGGAGCAATTATGTGGCCCCAAATGTCTTGGACTTGATACATATAGATGTATGGGGACCAACCCAAGAGGCATCAATGGCTGGTAATAGATTTTTTGTCACCTTCATTGATGATCACTCAAGAAAGGTATGGTTGTTTTGTATGAAGCAAAAATAAGAGGTGTTTTCTATATTCAAAAGATTCAAAGTTGAAGTTGAAAAAGAAATAGGAAGGTCTATCAAAACCGTAAGGTCCGATGGTGGAGGAGAATATTCTCCAAAGAATTTTTAGATTTTCTACAAGAGAATGGGATCAAAAGGCAGTTCACTTGTAGGTATACACCACAACAAAATGGAGTAGCTGAGAGGAAAAATAGGCAAATTGCTGAAATTGCAAGATGCGTGCTCAATGAGATAAAGGTACCATTGTACTATTGGGCTGAAGCTACCACAACGGCCATTTACTTGATGAATAGGTGCACAACATCGGGAATACATCACTTGCCTCGAGAGGAGGTATATTCCAGTAAGAAACCTGATCTTACACACCTCAAAGTGTTTGGATGTGCTTGCTTTGTTCACATTCCACAAGAAGTTAGAACAAAGATGGAACCAAGGTTAGAAAAATGCATTTTCATCGGCTACTCGACGGAGCAAAAAGGATACAAGTGTTACAACCCTAGAACAAAGGAATTAAGAGTCTCGCGAGATGTGGTCTTTGATGAACTAAGACCATGGTATGAAGATAAAGGAAATGAAAAGATTCTTGAAGAAGATTGTGATGATTATGTAGGAACAAATCAAAGAGAAGTTCAACAATCAAACACAAAGGTTTCAGGTCCAGAGGCATCTACATCAAATGAAGAATGTTCAACATGGAGGGGGAGTCATTATGTGTCTCCAAATTCAGCTCATAGTAGAGTCAAAGAAGCAAGTGCTACTCCAAATAGTGAGATAGATGCAAGTGAAGAAGAATATGAAGAGGTAATAACTCCGATGGTAAAGCTGAATAGGTTAAAGAAGAAACTTTCTAATGGCAATGAAAGAAGATCTTCAAGGACAAGGTCTCCAACTCAAAGGTTGAGTTATGATAGTTTCATGACGACACATTTTGCATACATGATGCAGGTTATCAAAGACAAAGAGCTTGAGACATATGAAGAAGCTTGCACACAAAAGGAATGGAAGCAAGCTATGAAAGAGGAGAGTCTATGGAGGACGAGAAGGTAAAACATCTTGCTTATTAACCAAAGAATCTATTTTTTTGGTGGACAAATGGTTGACGAGCGATTGCAAGTCAAGTTCAATGCTGATGGGTTATATGTAGAAGAGTACAAACAGGATGGAAGATTGATTTCCAAAGGAAACAAAGTGGGTAGGATGTTCATCTTAAATGTGAAAATTCCTCAAATGAATGCAACCATGTTTGCAAAAGCTGTAGGAGTTATTGTTGATATAGAGATCTAGCACAAACAAATTGGACATGCAAATTTGTAGAGGCTTAAATTGATGCAACCAAAGGAGATTGTCAATGGACTACCAAATTTCAAGGTTTCAGAGATGCAAAAGGTATGTGTAGCATGTCAATTTGGTAAACAATCAAGAGCATTGTTTCTGCATGTCAAGCATGTTAGTGAGAATGTACTAGAAATAATACATACAAATGTTTGGGTTCCTACAGAGACCACATTTATGGGTGGTTGGAGGTTTTATGTTACTTCCATTGATGACTATACATGAAAAGTATCTGTATATTTCATGAAAGAGAAAAGTGAGGTGTTCACTCACTTCAGGAATTTTAAGGCTATGGTGGAAAAGCAGATAGGGAAGTATATTAAGACATTAAGATCTAATGCAAGAGGTGAATACATGTCAAATGAAATCATTAGCTTTCTACAAATTAATGGAAATTGATGAAATTTTTCATGCAAGTACACACCACAATAGAATGGCATTCATGAGCACAAAAATAGACATATTGCAGAAACAACAAGAGCCTTGATGGCTAAGAAGAATATGCATCATTGTTATTGGGCACATTTCTTACATGGTGAGTTGTAGGAAGAAGGATACATGGATCAGTCACAAGGATATGAGGATTCAAAGCACCCAAAATATGTTTGTAGGTTGAAAAAGGCTTTGGATGGGCTTAAACAAGCCCCTCGTGCTTGGCATGCAAGGATTGCTGATTACTTAACCACCGTTGGGTTTTCTACGTGTGCAGATCATTGACAATATGCAAGGAAGGGTTATGATGACAACAGAATTGTGGCTATTTATGTTGATGACTTGATTGTAGGTGGTGATAATGAAGAAAGCATTAAAGAGGTAAAGCGACTCGTTATGTAGGGATTTGACATGAAAGATCTTGGTGTGCTGCGCTATTTGTTGGGCATTAAGTTTATACATACAAAAACAAGTATATGGATGTCGCAAAGGCAATGGTATGGTGCAACAATATGGTATGGATGACTGTAAGCCAATTTCTATGCCATTAGATTAGGATTTGAAGTTGGATACTACATATGGTGATGCATTGGAAAATGCTACTATGTAGAAGAAAATTGTGGGAAGCTTGATATATCTCACAATTACAAGATGTGATCTAAGCTACACTGTTGGACTTGAAAGTCACTTTTTGCAGGTTCCCAAGACACCACACTTAGATGCTTTGAGAAGCACTCTACAATATGTGAGTGCTACTTTGGATTATGCATTGTTTTATGAAGTTGGTTCATAATTGCAGGTTCATGGATACACCGATGCAGATTGGGCTAGTAGTATTCGAGATAGAAGATATGATAGTGGCTTTCTATTCTCACTAGGAATTAAAACTATTACAGGGAGCAATAAGAAGCAATCGGCTCTTGCTTTGTCAAGTACAGAGGCTAAGTATAGAGGTGCTTCAATGGAAGCTTGCGAAACATCATGGCTAGAGATGGTACTTGAGATGGTACTTGTAGATTTAGGTGTTGGTGTAAAAGCCTATTACCATCTATTGTGATAATCTTAGTAGCATACAGTTAGCATGGAACCCTATTTTTCATGATAAAGCAAAGCATATCAAGGTGCATTATCATTTCATTAGGGAAAAGGTATTTTGATATTGACCTTGTTTATGTGAGGATAGATGAGCAGGTTGTTGATATTTTCAATAAAGCACTTGGAGTTGAGAAGTTGAAGAAGTTTTGTAAAATGCTTGTATTAGAAGACGTGACATTGAGCTTGAGGGGGAGTGTTCATATATCAAGCTCAACATGTGATGATCGAGGATGACACGATCACTTTTTCATTTCTCTAACATGTATAGTGGTCATGTTGGTATATGTCAAGGATACTTCATTGGGCTTTACTAGATTTATCTACCAAGAGTGATGGCACATTCGTTTTCTTGCTAGCTTACTCATTCACAGACATTAGGATTTTTCTTATGAGCTGTTCTTTATATATTGCACTTGTTGTATTGTTGTTTTAGGTCATTCTTGTACATTCCTTTTATGTAATAGAAGAAGAAGAAGATCATTCTTCCTTGTCTCAATCTGTGTGTGTGCTCCTCTTTGAGTGTGAGAGTGAGATCTCTTCCTTATCTCCTTCCTCCTGACATGGTATCAGAGCCAATATGGCTATAGTCCTGGAGAAGGTTGATGGTGAAGAGTACGTGAGAAGGTGTGGAGAAAGCACGATTCACTCATTTTTATTAGATTTTAGTTTTGGAGCCATCTCGATCTCCGTTTTGAGCTCACAAAGTGGAGCCCATAGAAAAATGAGGCCAGTTTGCAAAACTATAACTTGTATCCTATTCAGTAAGACAAAAAATATTCAAGATCTAGAATTTCAAGTGATTCTGTGTACTGTTGATACACAGAAACTGTGTTTTTCTAAGGTCATGTTGTCACGCCATAGTGGGATAGTGTTCAAGAAGAAGTATTGCTTGTAGCGTTTTTGTAGTGTCGTGAATTGCTATAGAAATGGCAAATGTAGATGTAATGAGTGAGCTTATGAGAAGTGTGCCTTCATGGTTGAGGAGCTGCATATAAGCAGTTCAAAACTTCTATACAAACTAGGGAAAATATTCCAAATTTTGTTGATATGGTGTCCATGCTGATTATTGAAGAAAAGAATCTTGGTGAGGAATCAAACTCCCAAGGAAAACCTAGTTTCCGAGTAGGTATTCTACTATGGTAGAGGGAGAGGCAGAGGTAGAGGTTTCAAAAGTGGAAGAGGAAACAGTAACCAAGACCGAGGTCAATATCACAATCATGCAATAATAGGTAGATGAAAATTTCAAGGCAAGGGGAGCCAAAGAGGGCACATAAATTTCCAAAGAAATGATTCAAGTAATGATACTAAAGGATGTGGAATTGTGGTAAACTGGGACACTTTGAATGTGATTACAGGTTGAAGAATCAAAATAACAAAAGGCAGCAAAGCAACTATGCATCCACAAGTGCAAATGATTCTGAGAAGTTGTTCATGTTTCAACATCATATGATGAATATGATATCTGTTGATGCTTCAAAATTGAATGGTAATGTCTGGTATGTTCATTTAGGTGCTTCAAATCACATGACCAGTCATGGAGAATGGTCTAGTAGTTTACAAAAATTGCGAGCTTTTGGATATGTTGAGACAGGCGATGACACATCATATCCTATCAATCATACGAGAAACATAGCACTGTCTATGGAGGATGGGAAGGTAAAACATCTTGTTGATTTGCTACATGTTTCAAATATAATAAAGAACTTGGTTTTTGTTGGAGAAATGGTTGACCAAGGATTACAAGTCAGGTTCAATGCTTATAGGTTATATGTAGAAGAGTACAAACAAGATGGAAAATTGATTGCCAAAGGAAACAAAGTGGGTAGGATGTTCACCTTAAATGTGAAAATTCTTGAAACAAATGCAACCATATTTGCAAAACATGCAGGAGTTATTGCTGATATAGAGATCTAGCACAAAAAAATTGGACATGTGAATTTGTAGAGGCTGAAGGAGATTTCAATGGACTACCAAATTTCAAGGTTGGAGAGATGAAAAAGGTATGTGCAACATGTCAATTTGGTAAACAATCAAGAGCATCGTTTCCACATGACAAGCATGTTAGTGAGAATGTGCTAGAAATAGTACATATAAATGTTTGGGGTCGTGCAAAGACCACATCTATGGGTAGTTACATGTTTTATGTTACTTTCAGTGATGAACATACATGGAAAGTATGGGTATATTTCATGAAAGAGAAAATTGAGGTGTTAACTCACTTCCAGAATTTAAAGGCTATGGTGGAAAAGCAGACAAGGAAGTATATTCAGACATTAAGATATGATGGAGGAGGTGAATACATGTCAAATGAGTTCATTAGCTTTCTAAAAGTCATGGAATTTGACGACAGTTTTCATCCAGGTACACATCACAACAAAATGGTGTTACTGAATGCAAAAAGAGTCATATTGCAAAAATGGCAAGAGCCTTGATGGCTAAGAAGAATATGCCTCATTATTATGGGGTAGAAGCTGTGCACACTACTATATACATCATGAACAAAACTCTGACTGCTTCTCTACATAAAGTTGCACTTGAAGAGAAGTTTTCACGTAAAAAGCCAAACTTACCACATATAAAATCTTTGGATATATTGCATATGTACATGTTCCAAATGATCTAAGGACAAAGCTTAATCCAAAAGTAGAAAAATGTATCTTCATTGGGTACTCCCTTGAGCAAAAATGATATAAATGTTATAACCCACTCACATGATAGGTGTGAAGTTAAGCAGAGATGTGGTGTTTGATGAAATATCAAGTTTCTATGAAGATGCCAAAGAAGGACTTAATCTTATCTCAAATGACTGAAAAATCAAGTGTAGAATCTCAAGTTTTGGGTGGACCTAATGCATCACCAAGCAATATTTCTAACTCAAATCCATGGAGTGGAAGATTTCATCAACATTTCAATCCAGCAAATTCATCAACTATATCGAAGAAAGGTAAAGAAAAGCTTTTTACTGGTAGTAAAACATCTATAGGTTTTAAAGATGTTGATGGAAATTCAAGCAGTTCAGAAAAGAGCCTTGATGAGGAACTTGGATTGCCCTCTATGAAGGCTCCAGGAGTAATAAAGACACATACAAATGATACAAGGAGAAGTGACCCAAGACCAAGAAGATCTAGGAGTATGCGGAATTTAGTGCAACGATTGACATATGACAGTTACATGGCTCGTCATCGTGCTTACATGACCAAGGTAATACAAGATGCTGGACCTTCTCATTTTGAAGATGCAATTGGAAATGTGGATTGGGAGAAAGCTATGGATGAGGAGATGGCTGCACTTTATGTTAATGAAACATGGAAGCTAGTTCCATTGCCCCAAGGAAAGAAACCCATAGGCTGCAAGTGGTTTTACAAGGTAAAGCACAATGCTAATGGTAGCATAAGTAGGTATTAAGCATGATTAGTAGCAAAGGATATGCACAAAAATATGGCATTGATTATGAGGAAATGTTTAGCCGTGTAGCTAAAATGTCTATTGTCAGAGCACTTGTTGTATAAGTCACAACAAAAGGATGGACTTTTCATCACATGGATGTGAAGAATGCTTTCTTACATGGTGAGTTGTAGGAAGAAGTATACATGGACCAGCCACAAGGATATGAGGATTCAAAGCACCTAGAATATGTTTGTAGGTTGAAAAAGGCTTTGTATGGGCTTAAACAAGCCCCTCATGCTTGGCATGCAAGGATTACTGATTACTTAACCACCACTGGGTTTTCTATGCGTGTTGTAGATCATTCACTACATGCAAGGAAGGGTAATGATGGCATCACAATTGTGGTTATTTACATTGATGACTTGATTGTAGGTGGTGATAATGAAGAAAGAATTAAGGAGGTAAAGCAACTCCTCATGCAAGAATTTGACATGAAAGATCTTGGTGTGCTGCATTATCTCTCGGGCATTGAGTTTATACATACAAAAATAGGTATATGGATGTCACAAAGGCAATATGCCTTGAGTATGATGCAAAAGTATGGTATGGCAGATTGTAAGCCAATTTCTATGCCATTATATCAAAATTTGAAGTTGGATACTACATCAGGTGAAGCATTGGAAAATGCTTCTATGTACATGAAAATTGTGAGAAGTTTGATGTATCTCACAATTACAAGGCCTGATCTAAGCTACACTGTTGGAATTGAAAGTCAATTTATGTAGGTTTCGAGAAAACCACACTTAGATGCTTTGAGAGGCACTCTATGATATGTAAGTGCTAGTTTGGATTTTATGCATTGTTTTATGAAGTTTGTGTAGAATTGTATGTTCATGGATACATCGATGGAGATTGGGTTGGTAGTATTCCATATAGAAGATCTACTAGTGGCTTTCTAGTCTCACTTGGAAGTGCAACTATTACATGGAGCAATAAGAAGAAACCCACTATTGCTTTGTCGAGTATAGAGGCTGAGTATAGAGCTGCTGCAATGGAAGCATGTGAAGCATCATGGCTAGAGATGCTACTTGGAGATTTAGGTGTGGAAGTGCAAAAGCCTATCATCATCTATTGTGATAATCTTAGTAGCATAGGGTTAGTAAGGAACCCTATTTTTCACCCTAGAACAAAGCATATCGAGGTGCATTATCATTTCATCAGGGAAAAGGTATTAGCAGGTGATATTGACTTTGTTTATGTGAGGACACATGAGTAGGTTGTTGATATTTTCACTAAAGCACTTGGAGCTGAGAAGTTGAAGAAGTTTCGGAAGATGCTTGGATTACGTGACATGATGTTGAGCTTGAGGGGGACTATTGATAGATACAAGCTCAACATCTAATGATCTAGGATGACATGATCACTTTTTCATTTCTCTAATGTGTATAGTGGCCATGCGAGTATATGTCAGGGATACTTCATTGAGCTATCTACCAAGAGTGATGACACATTTGTTTTCTTACCAACTCACTTATTTGCAGACATTAGGATTTTCCTTATGTGTTGTTCTTTATACATTGCACTTGTTCTATTGTTGTTTTACATCATTCTTGTACATTCCTTTTATGCAATAAAAGAAGAAGAAGAAGAAGAAGAAGAAGAAGAAGAAGAAGAAGAAGAAGAAGAAGAAGAAGATAATTCTTCCTTGTCTCAATCTGTGTATGTGCTCCTCTTTGAGTGTGAAAGTGTGTGAGTGAGCTCTCTTCCTCATCTCCTTCTTCGTGACATGTTGTCAAAGCCAATGTGGCTGCAGAGAGCTTGTGGAGAAGGCCGAAGATGAAGAGTATGCAAGAAGGAGTGGAGAAAGTGAGACTCACTCGTTTTTGTCAGTTTTTTTTTCAAAAGCATCTTGATCTCCGTTTTGAGCCTGCAAGATGGGGCCATAGAAAAATGAGGCCATTTTGCAAAACTCTAACTTGGGTCCTATTCGACAACACTCAACTACTCTAGATCTATAATTTTAAGTGATGCCGTGTACTATTGATACACAAAATATGTGTGTTTCTGAGATTGAACTTTCACGTCATAGTGCAACACTCTTCAAGTAGAAGTACTACATGTAGCATCTTTGCAGTGTTCTCAGTTACTGTAGAAATGACAAACACAGATGTAATGAGTCAACTTATGAGCGATAAGCTGGAAAAGAAAAACTTCCATGCTTGGAGATTTAGAATGACAAATTTCTGGGTGGGAAAAGGCTATTCAGAGTACATCAAAGGAGAGAGTGAAAACGCTCTGCAGTTATCAGAGAGGAATCAGACTGCATGCTAGTTAAGAGTGTATGACAAATGGAATCAAGGAGCAGGAAAGGTAATATATTGGCTATCTGTTAACATACAAGATAGCATGATTGGGCACATACAAGATGCCAAGACTTCAAAAGAGGCTTGGGATAGTTTGGCCCCATTACATGAGACCAATACAAAGGCATGGAAATTGCAACTCAAGAACAAGATGCATACACTAGAGAAAAAGGGCATGTCAGTAAGTGAATACACCCTGAAAATCAAAAGCATATGTAAGTCACTTGCATCCATTGGTGTGAATGTAGATGATGATGATAAGGTGGAAGTGTGCCTTTGTGGTTTTAGAGCTGCATATAAGCAATTCAAAACTTCTATTTAGACCAGGGAAAATATTCCAAATTTTAGTGATCTAGTGTCTATGTTGATTATTGAAGAAAAGAATTTTGGTGAGGACTCAAAACCAAGGAAAACCTAGTTTTGAGTAGGTATTCTACTCTGGAAGATGAAGAGGCAGAGGTAGAGGTTTTGAAAGTGGAAGAGGGAACAATAACCAAGACCAAAGTCAACATCAGAATCATGCAAGAGATAGATAACAATTTCAAGGCATGGGAAGCCAAAGTGGCCACATAAATTTCCAAAGAAATGATTCAGGTAATGAAAATAAAGATGTTGGAATTGTGGTAAACTTGGACACTTTCAACCTAATTGCAGGTTGAGAATAAGAATAACAGAAGGAAGCAAAACAACTATGCATCCACAAGCGAAGATGATTGTAAGAAGCTATTCATGGTTCAACATTATATGATGAATACAATGTATGTTGATGCTTCGAAATTGAATGGTAATGTCTGGTATGTTGATTCAAGTGATTCAAATCACTGACTAGTCATGCAAAATGGTTTAGTAGTTTGCAAAAATTACCAGTTCTTGGATATGTTGAAACAGGTGATGATACATCACATCCTACTGAGCATACAGGAAACATAGCACTATCTATGGAGGACAAGAAGGTAAAACATCTTGGACAAAGTGGGTAGGACAAAGTGGGTAGGATGTTCACCTTAAATATGAAAAATCTTGAAATGAACACAACCATGTTTGCAAAAGGTGTAGGATTTAGTGCTCATATAGAGATCTAGCACAAAAAAATCAGACATGGAAATTTACAGAAGCTAAAATTGATGCAGTCAAAAGAGATTTTCAATGGACTAAAAAATTTCAAGGTTGCGAAGATGCAACAGGTATGCGTACCATGAAAATTTGGTAAACAGTCAAGAGCATTGTCTCCGCATGACAAGCATGTTAGTGAGAATGTGCTAGAAATAGTACACACAGATGTTTGAGGTCCTACAAAGACCACATCTATGGGTTGTTACATGTTTTATGTTACTTTCATTGATGGCCATACACAGAAAGTATGGGTATATTTCATGAAATAGATTAGTGAGGTGTTCATTCACTTCTAGAATTTTAAGATTATGGTGGAAAAGCAGACATGGAAGCATACTAAGATATTAAGATCGGATGGAGGAGGTGAATACATGTCAAATGAGTTCATTAGCTTTCTAAACAATCATGGAATTCGATGAAAATTTTCATGCAGATACACACCACAACATAATTGCATTGCTGAATGCAATAATAGACATATTGAAGAAATATCAAGAGCTTTGATGGCTAAGAAGAATATGCCTCATTGTTATTGTGTAGAAGCTGTGCACATTGCTATATACATCATGAACAAAACTCTGACTGTTGATGTACATCAAGTTACACCTGAAGAGAAGTTTACAAGTAAAAAGCCAAACTTATCACATATGAAAGTATTTGGCTATATTGAATATGTAAATGTCCCAAATGAGCCGAGGATGAAGCTTGATCCAAAGGCAGAAAAATGTATCTTCATTGGGTACTCACTTGAGAAAAAAGGATATAAATGCTATAACCCACTAACATGATAGGTGTGAAGGTAAGCAGAGATGTGCTATTTGATGAAATGCCAAGGTTCTATGTAGATGCCAAAGAAGGACTTAATCTTGACTCAAATGACAAAGGAAATGCTGAAAATCAAGCGTAGAATCTCAAGTTTTGAGTGGACATGATGCATCACCGAGCAATAGGTTTAACTCAAATCCATGGAATGGAAGATTGCATCAAAATTTTAGTCCAGCAAATTCATCCAGTACATCAAAGAAAGGTAAGGAAAAGCTTTTTGCTGGTAGCAAAACATCTATAGGTTTTGAAGACATTGATGGAGATTCAAGCAGTTCAGAAAAGAGCCTTGATGAGAAGTTTGGATTTCCCTCTATGAAGACTCAAGGAGTAAAAAAGGCACATATAGATGATACAAGTAGAAGTGACCCACGATCAAGAAGATATGGGAGGATGCGGAATTCAATGCAATGATTTATGTATGATAGTTACATGTCTCATCATTATGCCTACATGACCAAGGTAATATAAGGTGCTGAACTTTCTTGTTTTGAAGATGAAATTGGTAATGCAGATTGGGATAAAGCTATGGATGAGGAGATGGATGCACTTTATGGAAATGAAACATGGAAGCTGTTTCCATTGCCATAAGGAAAGAAACCCATAGGCTGCAAGTGGGTTTACAAGCTAAAGCACCATGATGATGGCAACATAAGCAGGTATAAAGCACAATTAGTAGCAAAAGGATATGCATAGACATATGGTATTGAATATGAGGAAACGTTCAACCTTGTAGCTAAAATGTCTATTGTGAGAGCACTTGTTGCATTAGCCACACCAAAAGGATGGACTTTGCATCATATGGATGTGAAGAATGCTGGCTTACATTGTGAGTTGTAGGAAGAAGTATACATGGACCAACCACAAGGATATGAGGATTCAATGCACCTAGAATATGTTTGCAGGTTGAAAAAGGCTTTGTATGGGCTTAAACAAGCCACTCGTGCTTGGCATGCAAGGATTGCTGATTACTTAACCACCATTGGGTTTTCTATGTGTGTTACAAATCATTCACTATATGCAAGGAAGAGTGATGATGGCATCACAATTGTGGCTATTAATGTTGATGACTTGATTGTAGGTGGTGATAATGAAGAAAGCATTAAAGAGGTAAAACAACTCCTTATGCAGGAATTTGACATGAAAGATCTTGGTGTGCTACACCATTTCTTGGGCATTGAGTTTATACATACAAAAGCAGGTATATGGATGTCGCAAAGGCAATATGACTTGAGTATGTTGCAAAGGTATGGTAGGGTCTAATTCCAAACCAATTTCTATGCCATTAGATTAGAATTGAAAGTTGGATACTACATCAAGTGAATCATTGGCAAATGCTACTGCGTACATGAAAATTGTGGGAAGTTTGATATATTTAACAATTACAAGGCCTGATCTAAGCTACATTGTTGGAGTTGAAAGTCAATCTATGAAAGTTCCCAAGAAACCACACTTAGACGCTTTGAGATGCACTCTAGGATACATAAGTGCTATTTTGGATTATGCATTATTTTATGAAGCTGGTGCAGAATTGCATGTTCATGGATACACTGATGTAGATTGGGCTAGTAGTGTTCTAGATAGAAGATCTACTAGTGGGTTTCTATTCTCACTTGGAAGTGCAGCTATTACATGGACTAGTAAGAGGCAACCCACTATTGCTTTGTTCAGTATAGATGTTGAGTATAGAGGTGCTACAATGGAAGCATGTGAAGCATCATGGCTATAGATGCTATTTGCAAATTTAGGTATGGAATTGCAAAAGTCTATCACCATCTATTGTGATAATCTTAACAGCATATAGTTAGCACAGAACCCTATTTTTCATGCTAGAACAAAGCATATTGAGGTGCATTATCATTTCATCAAAGAAAAGGTATTAGCAAGTGATATTTGTTGATATATTTTAGGTAGTGATATGTGTGAACACTCTAGGACCGTCGGGCACTTTTTTTCCCTCTTTAAGAGGCTTTTTCCCTTGGCTTGTATATACACGTATAACCCTAATGGGTCACTTATCTTTATACATTCTCTTGGTAATACATTTTTAGCATTGTGTGTTGTGCTCCAAGCTTCTTCTTCTTCCTTGTGTTGTTCGTGTGTTTCCACGGATCTCAAATTCCAACAATTGTTATCAGAGCACGCCTCTGCTTCATCTAGGGCATCATTGACACCCCTCCAATCATAGTCTCAAAATCGCACAAAAATTGGTGAGCATACTCAGAGTGATTAAGAATTCAAAATAGCTTTGTTGATTGGGGTCAAAATTGCCATCTAAGCTTGTTACGA
This sequence comes from Ceratopteris richardii, assembly GCA_020310875.1. NCBI lineage: Eukaryota > Viridiplantae > Streptophyta > Polypodiopsida > Polypodiales > Pteridaceae > Ceratopteris > Ceratopteris richardii. Next base: position 46,748,475 of record CM035409.1, read on the forward strand.
CATCTGAATGCACTATTGTAGTGCCTATGCAGGCAATTTAGTCTTTTTGTGCCAAAGATATTTATAGGTTTCGACTCGCTAGTATAAGCACCTTAAAGTTTGCTATAGGTTTAGTAGAAGTTGATGTGGTAATTATGTTCAACTTTTTGAGGTACAATCATTTTTTTGCATCAGGGTATTTTAGTTAGTGGCCATGGCTGAAAGCAGTGATGTATTCGTTGCAAAAGGATTGTGGAATATTGTGCAGGGTATTGAAAAACGTCGTATTACACTTGCAAATACAGTTACTGAAGCTAATGCAAATGGCATTGAAGATGGTGGTATTCTTCAGGTTCCTATTCATGCTGCGGTTCTTGCTGCACTTATTGTAGAGCAACTTTGCTGGGATGGCAGAGATGCTCAGGCACATGCATTGATAGCCTTGTTTGCCAAACGTGCCATTATTCCTCACATTCACTCTTGCAGAATAACTAAGGATGCTTGGGATACACTTAGCACTTCATACCAACCAAGGAATGAGGCTCGTGTTGCTTACCTCTAGAAATGGACAATTTTTTGAAAAAGATTAAAGATTTGAAGGAGTTTTTGATTTCTACTGATGAAGTCTTGCTTGATAGTTCACTTGTGCAGGCTATTCTGAATGGTCTTCTAGATTCATATTAGAGTTTTGCTTCTACTCTTTGATTGATGATGAAAAGCAATCCAAATGCCTTAACATTTGAGGAGTTAGTCTCTGTTCTATTGCAAGAAGATCAATCTAGGCAGAACAGGTCCATTATGCATGTTGCAAATCAAGCTTTCCTGGCTAATTAGAAGGGCAAGGGTAAATGGAGCTCATTTACTAGTAAGTAGAAATATGCTAATTTTGCACAATCAAAGAAGGATGACAGAGACGAGAAGAAAACAAAAAAGCAAAAATTGTTTTGGAAATACTGTAAAGGAAATGATTATGTCATAAAGAGTGGTCCAAAATTGGTTGCTAAAGAGGCAAGGAAGAAAGAGGCTGGAATGGTTGTTGCAGAGGCCTCTAGACCTAAAACAGAGTCGGCTAATCTTGTGTAGAATGAAGAATGGGCATTTACCACTTTTGCAGTTATGAACAATCTTTTCATGAATAGTGCACGTCTTTAGTAGACTCAGATGTTTGGTACTTTGATAGAGAGACAACCAAACATATTAAGCACGTGGAGCAATTTCTTCACTTCACTCAAGCCTGCCCCTACAAGGAATACTCGCATGCAACAAATCCTCTCATTCTATCATGGGAGTTGGTAAGATCATTCTAACTACTATTGATGGTAGTTCTTTTACATTGTTGGATTCTTTATTTGTGCCAGGGATCAAGAAGAATCTAATATCAGTTTCAGCTTTAGGCAAGATTGGCTTGCTTGTGAAATTTGTTGATGATAGATGTACAATTCATGATCTGTCCAATGGCGATGTTATTATTTCTTTTGGCATTTTTGTCATGGGATGTATAAACTCATAGACTATGAGAAATTTTGTGAATGATTCAACATGTGCAATACATGATTCTAAGGCTATGTTAGATGCAAAGCTTTGGCATGCATGCTTTGGTCATTTGAATTTTGCTAGTTTGTTATGCCTACAAAAATCCGAAATGGTGTCCTCTCTTCCCAAACTTGAGGCACCTGGTAAACATCTCTATGAAGGCTATATTTTGGGTAAAATGCAGCATTTCTCATTCCCAAAAGATGGTTCAGTTTGAGCTACTAAAAAATTTTAGCTTGTTCATAGTGATGTCTGTGGTCCTATGCAGACACCCTCTTTTGGAAACTATCTTTACTTCGTGACTTTCATTGACGATTTTTCTAAGCATGCATGGGTATATCCATTGAAAGCAAAGTCTGAAGTGTTTATGTGCTTCATATTGTTTCTGGTTTTGGCTGAAAATCTGTCAGCATGTAAAATGGGCACCCTCCGTTCTAATCGAGGGGGGGGGGCGTATATATCTTCTAATTTTAATGCATTTCTGGCTGGATGTGGAATAAAACACCAGTGTAGAGTGCCATATGCACCTCAATAGAATGGAGTTTTTGAAAGGAAGAACATGTCAATCATGGAGATGGCGAGGTGTATGGTCAAGAGTCTGGCTTTACCACATAGTTTCTGGCTTGAAGCTGTTATGTGTGCATCATATGTACTTAATAGGTATCCCACTAAATCATTACTATCTATCACTCCATATGAGGCTTGACATGGTCGCAAGCTGTTTGTTGCTCACCTATGTGTGTTTGGTTGTCTGGCATATGCATTAGTGCGTGAACAACAACACATGAAATTTGATGATAAAGCAGTGAAATGTATTTTCATTGGGTACAGTTCTGAAAGCAAAGGCTATCATCTGTATCATCCACAAATTAATCACATTCTGGTTATCCATGATGTTGTTTTTGTGGAAGATGCTATTCAACCATTACTTCCATCTACTAAGGAGACATTTGTTAGCTCCAAAGATATGTATGATACTTTGTTGCCTCTTTTTACAGGTGGATAGCCTACTGCTGGTCCAAATGAGGCAATTTCTTAGCCTTTATAAGTTTCATGTGATGATGAAGATCATTCCATTTCTAATGCAAATTTACATGATGCACTTGTTGATGAGAGATATAGAGGAGGCAAAAACTATGCCTCAATGGTTGTGCAAACTTTGCGAGATAACAAATTAGATGCACCTCTGTCATATCATACTTGTTCAAGCTCCCATAGTGCTTGTTTTGCATCAAATTTCTATGCTATGGCTACCTCTAGTCTCTGTAATGAGAATGAGCATGTTTCGTTTGATGAGCACAAAATTTAGAAAATTGGATGGCTGTTATGCAACCAAAATATGATGCTATGTAGAAAAATGGTACCTGGTCTTTATGTGACTTGCCTCCTGGCAAGAAGGCCATTGGCACTAAATGGGTATACAAGCTGAAGTGTAAGCCTAATGGAACAGTTGACAGGTATAAGGCTAGGGTTATTGAAAAGGGTTATGCTCAAGGAAGAGGCATTGATTTTGATGAGACCTTTGCTCCTACATGCCAAATGACTAATGTTTGTAGTGTTTGTGCACTTGAAGCTTATCATGGTTGGAACATACACCATTTGGACATTAAAACTACATTTTTGAATGGTGATTTGCATGAAGGAGTGTATGTTTTTTAGCCCCATGGTTTTGTGCAGAAAGTGAAAACATAGTGTGCAGGTTGAAAAGGCATTATATGTAAGAAAATAACAGCACAGTGGAATAGACCTACAGACAGAGTTGAGAGAAAAACACAGACAAAGATAGATGCAAATTGAGAGATAGAGAACTCAAATTCTTAGATTGCCGAGCATAATGTAGTTACAATGATGGTGCTGTCCACCTGTGCGCTCATAACGTGGAGCTTAGATGGCGATCTAGACAAACTCTAGATGAAGGGCTTACTAGTGCACAATGCTATATAAATCTCAACCTGGGCCGTGCTTATATAGCTTTTACAAGGCAATTTGGTATAGATAAATGTAGTCAAGAGATACAAAATAATCGGTAAATATACGATCCAAAAATATCTCCACAACTAGAAGTCCTACCGTCTCGGCCCTACAGGTCGGAAGGATAGACCCCCTAGACCCCACAGAAGGGGGCAAGCCCCCTCTTCACTTCCCCATTAAGGTTCTATGGGGAAAGTGCACGATGCCATAGGGCCTTTATTTTCACCTTAAATGGCAACCCAAAGGCCTGAAAGTTTATGCCCTACCTAACCTAATGGCTAGGCTCACAAAGATCATCTACAACGATCAACGGTCACACATAGACCTCATCTAACTTGGAAGTTAGGGTTCCACAAATGTCTGGGCTCTCATAATGGCTTCTCCTCATAATGGGGGCCTTAAAACTTAGAGAACCATGGATCATTTGTGGTCCAATGAGGGTGGAGTTTGGAGCATATCTAACATTATATGGCTTGAAGCAAGCACCACATGCTTGGTATGAAAAGATACATGCCTACCTGATTGCACATGGTTTTGAGAACAGTCCAACTGAGAGCACCTTATATGTTAAACATGTAAGTGATGTGCTTCTAATCATTGTTGTCTATGTTGATGACATGCTGCTCACTAGTCCTGATGAGAAGCATATTGTTGATGTTAAGGCGGATCTACATGCCTGATTTGGGATGTCAAATTTGGGGCATTTGCATCATTATTTGGACATTCAGTTTATGCAAGTTGATGGTGGAATAGCTTTTTGTTAAACAAAATATATTGACACATTATTACAACATTTTGGCCTTGAAGACTTCAAACCTATTGTCACTCCTATGGAGATAGGTTTACAATTGAGTCTTCATGATGGTGGAGATGCACTTGATGCTATTCTCTATCAGTAGGCTGTTGGATGCTTGATTTACTTATGCATTGCTTGGCTAGATATTCAATTTGCTGTCTCACAGATGAGCAAGTTTATGCATTGCCCAAGTGTCAAGCATTGGCAGGTGCTTACACACATCTTTCACTACTTGAGTGGTACCAAACTACTTGGATTGTTTTATCCCAAGGGGGATCACTACCACCAGATTTACATGCTTTTTTTGACTCTAATTGGGCTAGTTGCTATGACACTCATGTGTCCACCAATGGTTTTTGTTGAGATATCAAGCTCAACATGTGATGATCCAGGATGATGCGTACCAGTTTTTCGTTTCTCTGACATGTATAGTGGCCATGCCGGTATATGTCAGGGATACTTCATTGAGCTTTATTAGATTTATCTACCGAGAGTGATGACACGTTTGTTTCTTGCCAGCTCACTCATTTGCGGACATGAGGTTTTTCCTTATGTACTGATCTTTATATATTGCACTTGTTGTATTCTTGTTTTTAGGTCATTCTTGTACATTCCCTTTTATGTAATAGAAGAAAAACAAGAAGATCCTTCTTCCTTGCCTCAATCTGTGTGTGTGTGTGTGTGTATTATTCTCCTTGAGAGTGAGAGTGTGTGTGAGCTCTCTTCCTTATCTCCTTCCTCGTGACATGGTATCAGAGCCAGCATGGCTGTAGAGAGCTCTTGGAGAAGGCAACGGTGAAGATTACACAACAAGGCATGGAGAAAACACGATTCACAAACGACCTCCATTTGCTACGAAAATCGGCGTGAAGGTAGAATACCTCAAAATATTTTTGAGAGTTATCCCTTTAGGATCACTTGTTTTTGTCAAATCGAAGTTTCAGAGCCATATCGACCTCCGTTTTGAGCCCGTAAGGTGGGGCCCGTAGAAAAACCAGGTCAGTTTCAAAAACTGTAAGTTTTTGTGTTGTGTTCGGCAACACTCATATATTCCAGATCTAGAATTCCAAGCGATTTCGTGTACTATTGATACACGAAAACTATGTTTTTCTGAGATCGAACTGTCATGTCATAGTGCGATAGTGTTCAAGCAAAAGTGCTGCTTGCAGTGTTTTGCAGTGTTGTGAATTGCTACAAAAATGGCAAACACAGATGGAACGAGTCAGCTTATGAGCAAAAAGCTAGACAAGAACAACTTCCAGGCTTGGAGATTCAAAATGACAAATTTTCTGATGGGAAAAGGCTATTGGAAGTACATCAAAGGAGAGAATGAAAATGCTCTGCAGTTACCAGAAAGGAATCAAACTGCAGAGCAGGTAAGAGCATATGAGGAATGGAATCAAGGAGCACAAAAGGTAATGTACTGGCTATCTGTTAGCATACAAGATAGCATGATTGGACACATACAGGATGCCAAGACTCCAAAAGAGGCTTGGAATAGTTTGGTCACATTGTATGATACCAATACAAAGGCACAAAAATTGCAACTCAAGAACGAGTTGCATACATTGGAGAAGAAGAGCATGTCGGTAAGTGACTACACCTTGAAAATCAAAAGCATATGTGAGTCACTTGCATCTATTGGCGTGAATGTAGATGATGATGATAAGGTGGAAGTGTGTCTTTGTGGTTTAGGAGCTGCATATAAGTAGTTTAGAACTTCTATACAGACCAGGGAAAATATTCCGAATTTTGCTGATCTATTATCTATGTTGATTATTGAAGAAAAGAATCTTGCTGAGGATTCAAACTCCCAAAGAAAAATCTAGTTCTGAGCAGGTATTCTACTATAGTAGAGGAAGAGGCAGAGGTAGAGGTATTGGAAGTGGAAGAGGAAATAGTAACCAAGACCAAAGTCAACAACAGAATCATGTAGGAGGAAGTGGACAGTTTCGAGGCAGGGGGAGCCAAAGAGGTCGTAGAAATTTCCAAAGAAATGATTCAGGTAATGATAGTAAAGGATGTTGGAATTGTGGTAAACCTGGACACTTTGAACATGATTGTAGGTTGAAGAATCAAAATAACAGAAGGTAGCAGAATAACTATGCATCCACAAGTGCAGATGATTCTGAGAAGCTGTTCATGGTTCAACATCACATGATGAATACGATGTCTGTTGGTGTTTCAAAATCAAATGATAATTTCTAGTATGTTGATTTAGGTGCTTCAAATCACATGACCAGTCATGTGGAATGTTTTAGTACTTTGTAGAAATTGTCAGTTCCTGGATATGTTGAAACAGGTGATGACACATCACATCCTATTGAGCATACATGAAACATAGCACTATCGATGGAGGATGGAAAGTTAAAACATCTTGCTGATGTGCTTCATGTTCCAAATATAACAAAGAATCAAAATAACAGAAGGTAGCAGAATAACTATGCATCCACAAGTGCAGATGATTCTGAGAAGCTGTTCATGGTTCAACATCACATGATGAATACAATGTCTGCTGGTGTTTCAAAATCAAATGATAATTTCTGGTATGTTGATTTAGGTGCTTCAAATCACATGACCAGTCATGTGGAATGTTTTAGTACTTTGTAGAAATTGTCAGTTCCTGGATATGTTGAAACAGGTGATGACACATCACATCCTATTGAGCATACATGAAACATAGCATTATCAATGGAGGATGGAAAGGTAAAACATCTTGCTGATGTGCTTCATGTTCCAAATATAACAAAGAACCTGGTTTCTGTTGGACAAATGGTTGACCAAGGATTACAATTCAGGTTCAATGTTGATGGATTATATGTAGAAGAGTACAAGCAGGATGGACGATTGGTTGCCAAAGGAAACAAAGTGGGTAGGATGTTCACCTTAAATGTGAAGATTCGTGAAATGAATGCATCCATGTTTGCAAAAGGTGAAGGAGTTATTGCAGATATAGGGATGTGGCACAAACGGATTGGACATGCAAACTTGCAAAGGCTGAAATTGATGCATTCAAAGGAGATTGTCCATGGACTACCAAATTTCAAAGTTGCAGAAATGCAAAAGGTATGTGCAGCATGTCAATTTGGTAAACAGTCAAGAGCATCATTTCCACATGACAAGCATGTTAGTGAGAATGTACTAGAAGTAGTACATACAGATGTTTGGGGTCCAGCAAAGACCACATCTATGGGCAGCTGTAGGTTTTATGTTACTTTCATTGATGAACATACATTCAAAGTATGGGTATATTTCATGAAAGAGAAGAGCGAAGTGTTCAATCACTTCCAGAATTTTAAAGCTATGGTGGAAAAGCAGACAGGGAAGTACATTTAGACATTAAGATCTGATGGAGGAGGTGGATACATGTCAAATGAGTTCAACAGTTTCCTAAAAAATCATGGAATTCGGCGTCAGTTCTCATGCAGGTACACACCACAACAGAATGGCGTTGTTGAATGCAAAGATAGACATATTGCAGAAATGGCAAGAGTCTTGATGGTTGAGAAGAATATGCCTCATTGTTATTGGGCAGAAGCTGTGCATACTGCTGTATACATCATGAACAGAACTCCGACTGCTGCTGTACATCAAGTTACACCTGAAGAGAAGTTTATAAGTAAAAAGCCAAACTTATCACATTTGAAAGTTTTTGGCTGTATTGCATATGTACATGTCCTAGATGAATTGAGGATGAAGCTTGATCCAAAAGCAGAAAAGTGTGTTTTCATTGGATAATCCCTTGAGCAAAAGGGATATAAATGTTATAACCCACTCACACGACAGGTAAAGGTGATCAGAGATGTGGTATATGATGAAATGTCAAGCTTCTATGCAGATGCCAAAGAAGGATTGAATCTTGAACCAAATGACAAAGAAAATATTGAAAAATTGAGTGCAAAATCTCAAGTTTTGAGTGGACCGGATGCATCACCAAGCAATAGTTCCAACTCAAATCCATGGAGTGGAAGATTGCATGGAAATTTCAGTCCAACAAATTCATCAAATACATTCAAGAAAGGTAAAGAAAAGCTTTCCGCAGGTCATAAAACATGTGCAGGTTTTGAAGACGTTGATGGAGATTCATGCGGTTCATAAAAGAGTCTTGATGAGGAACTTGGACTGCCCTCTGTGAAGACCCTAGGAATAAGAAGGGCACATGCAGATGATACAAGGAGAAGTGACACATGACCAAGAAGATTTGGGAGGATGCAGAATTCAGTGCAATGATTGACGTATGACAGTTATATGGCTCATCATTGTGCCTACATGACAAAGGTAATACAAGAGGCTGAACCTTCTTGCTTTGAAGATGCAATTGGAATTGCAGATTGGGAAAAAGCTATGGATGAGGAGATGGTTGCACTTTATGGAAATGATACATGGAAGCTGGTTCCATTGCCGCAATGAAAGAAACCCATAGGCTGCAAATGGGTTTACAAGGTAAAGCATAATGCTGATGGTAGCATAAGCAGGTATAAAGCACGATTGGTAGCTGAAGGATATGCACAGACATATGGCATTGATTATGAGGAAACATTCAAACCTGTAGCTAAAATGTCTACTTTCAGAACACTTGTTGCATTAGCTACAGTAAAAGGATGGACTTTGCATCAGATGGATGTGAAGAATGCTTTCCTACATGATGAGTTAGAGGAAGAAGTATATATGGACCAGCCACAAGGATATGAAGATTCAAAGCATCCAGAATATGTTTGCAGGTTGCAAAAGGCTTTGTATGGGTTGAAGCAAGCCCCTCATGCATGGCATGCAAGGATTGCTCCTTACTTAACTAGCATTGGGTTTTCTATGTGTGATGCAGATCACTCACTATATGCAAGGAAGGCTGATGATGGCATCACTATTGTGGCTATTTATGTTGATGACTTGATTGTAGGTGGTGATAATGAAGGAAGCATCAAAGAGTTAAAGCAACTTCTTATGTAGGAATTTGACATGAGAGATCTTGGTGTGTTGTGCTATTTCTTGGGCATTGAGTTTATACATACAGAAATAGGTGTATGGATGTCGCAAAGGCAATATGCCTTGAATATGCTGCAAAAGTATGGTATGTTTGATTGTAAGCCAATTTCTATGCCATTGGATCAGAATTTGAAGATGGATACTACATCAGATGAAGCATTGGAAAATGCTACTATGTACAGGAAGATTGTGGGAAGTCTTATATATCTCACAATTACAAGGAGTTATATGCCAAGTTGGAAGAGGAGTGTGAACTCAAGAAGTAGATAGCAAAGCCCAACATATAGGTGATAGGAGCCATTCCTCTCCCACAGAGCACACATGAATTGTAAAATCTCTAGAAGCAAGTAGACTAACTTCAAGCAAGATTACTACAATACCAAAGACCCCCTTTTCCAATAGTGGAACTTGAACCAGAAGAGGTTATGGAAATTTCGGTGGACGAAACCTTTGAAGACCCATATGAGCAAGTACCAATACCAAGAGGATGTATTACAGTGGAAGGACATGAAACATTTGAAAAGGAAGCACCCGAATGGCTAAAACGAGTTGAGTAGATATGCATAACACATGATGATAGAGTAGCTGTTTAGATCCAATCGTTGGCAATTCTTGAAGAGATAGTACTCAAGTCTGCCTATTTTCAGGACCTGTCCCATAAATGGTTGATCACCACATCAGAATTCCAACACATGCCATAGTTTGTACTTCTTGCAAACTACAATGCAACAATCAAAAGAGTGACAAGAAATGAACCAACTTTTGCAACTCAATTTGAGCCCAAAGATCTTCCTGAGTCCACAGGAAAAGGTACTCTATTTCAACCTAATTGGCATGCACAATTACTCTTGGCCTATCCAAAAATGATGCGCACCTGGTCTAATGCACCATTATATACCAAATACAATCCGTGCTATTGCCCTATATCATGTTGACTCCCATGGCTTGAGTTTGCAATAAAAGTAAACACAATGAAAGGGTGCTCAAATTGGATCAATTATCCTTACTTGTATTCCATATCCAGATGTACCAAGTCCAATAGATTGGGATGGTCGAATGACAAATCTAGCAAGAGGTCTCTAACTGAAGGAACATCATTTGGCTACAAATGTCATCAAATACTACATTATATACCCCATACAACAAAGGTCTATTAGGGATGACACACACGAGAGAGGGGGGTGTTGGCAATAGCCAAGGAGGTCAAGGCAGTGTGATGAGACAAGGGAGCATGAGACAGACCACTCAAAGAGAGTCAAGACAAAGTGAAGGCCAAGCAAAACCAATCAGGAAAGGAAGTCAATGAGTATCTGAGCCGATTGAATCTCCAAAATTTATAATCTTTGTAAAACAATGATTTTATTCACTACACATCATTGTAAATTATGTTTCGGGTGATCCCAACTCCATTTTGTTCAAGCTGATGAGTCCTCTAGCTTGAGGAGTACTAGAAGTATCCATGTATCAAATTTCATATTTTTATGAGCTCGTTTGAGTCTCCAAATAGGTGTAGGAACCTATTTTTTAACTAGGCAGGACACCAGTTTTGGACAAGGCCAAAACTAATGAACAATTATAAAGAGAGCTAGAGAGCTCATTTTTGGGGATAGTTTTGAGATTTGAAGTGAAAAAAAGACTTTGTAATCATATTTTGGAGTAATCAAACATTCCATCACTCCATCTCTTTGTCTTTCCATGTATGCATGTGTGTGTGTGTATATGTGTGTGCATGTTGGTGTGCTTCTCACTCACACATTTGCATTCTCACTAGCTCATGGTCATTGTTGACGAGACAACATATAATTATTGGATCCACTCTTTTTCATAATCATTTGTACCTTTTTCGACCTCTCATTCAATTGAATAAGCACTCTTGTATAGGTGTATGTGAGTGCCACACTAGAGAGTAAGAGGGATTCATTCTCCTTTTAGTTTAGAAATCCCACATTGCATGCTTTTTTGCCCATTTTGTATATAAAGAGGGCTCTACCTCTCATTTTGGGGAGAGCTTTTCTAGAAGTAATGAGATAATGCTAGTTTGTAGTTAGACTCTAGCTCTTTTGTCATCGTGATGTGCATGCGTACTTGTTCACTTCTCGTCTAACACGTGTGACACATTGATGTGCGATTACTTCATGATTATGCTTGTGATTGCGGTTATGTGCATCATTAGTGATGCTTATGTCATGTCTTCTTGTTAATTATGTTGTTAATGGTGTGTTGATGAAGCGCCATTACGTCTGCTGAGTGCTTCTACACAAACATTTGGGTCTCATGAGATGCTTCTCGGATTGACATGTATGAGTTGTGATGCTACAACATCAACAACTTTTGGTCCCGTTGGCGGGGAGCATTCTCTTGTCACTTACATGATGGTTTTTGGCATGAAAGAGACACGTATGCTAGCTTTTCATGACGATTTTTTGAGTTCGTTAGTTTGTTACACTTGTGAGCATTTGCGGCTTGCAAGATTCACAAAACTTGTCGAGAAGCATAGTTATTCTTGGCCTATCAAAAAATGATGCGCACCTGGTCTAATGCACCATTGTATACCAAATACAATCCGTGCTATTGCCCTATATCATATTGACTCCCATGGCTTGAGTTTGCCATAAAAGTAAACACAATGAAAGGGTGCTCAAATTGGATCAATTATCCTTACTTGTATTCCATATCCAGATGTACCAAGTCCAATAGATTGGGATGGTCGAATGACAAATCTAGCAAGAGGCCTCTAACTGAAGGAACATCATTTGGCTACAAATATCATCAAATGCTACATTATATACCCCATACAACAAAGGTCTATTAGGGGTGACACACGCGAGAGAGGGGGGTGTTGGCAATAGCCAAGGAGGTCAAGGCAGTGTGATGAGACAAGGGAGCATGAGATAGACCACTCAAAGAGAGTCAAGACAAAGTGAAGGCCAAGCAAAACCAAGCAGGAAAGGAAGTCAATGAGGATCTGAGCCGATTGAATCTCCAAAATTTATAATCCTTGTAAAACAATGATTTTATTCACTACACATCATTGTAAATTATGTTTCGGGTGATCCCAACTCCATTTTGTTCAAGCTGATGAGTCCTCTAGCTTGTGGAGTACTAGAAGTATCCATGTATCAAATTTCATATTTTTTTGAGCTCGTTTGAGTCTCCAAATAGGTGTAGGAACCTATTTTTTAACTAGGTGGGACACCAGTTTTGGACAAGGCCAAAACTAATGAACAATTATAAAGAGAGCTAGAGAGCTCATTTTTGGGGATAGTTTTGAGATTTGAAGTGAGAAAAAGACTTTGTAATCATATTTTGGAGTAATCAAACATTCCATCACTCCATCTCTTTGTCTTTCCATGTATGCATGTGTGTGTGTATATGTGTGTGCATGTTGGTGTGCTTCTCACTCACACATTGCATTCTCACTAGCTCATGGTCATTGTTGAAGAGACAACATATAATTCTTGGATCCACTCTTTTTCATAATCATTTGTACCTTTTTCGACCTCTCATTCAGTTGAATAAGCACTCTTGTATAGGTGTGTGTGAGTGCCACACTAGAGAATAAGAGGGATTCATTCTCCTTTTAGTTTAGAAATCCCACATTGCATGCTTTTTTGCCCATTTTGTATATAAAGAGGGCTCTACCTCTCATTTTGGGGAGAGCTTTTCTAGAAGTAATGAGATAATGCTAGTTTGTAGTTAGACTCTAGCTCTTTTGTCATCGTGATGTGCATGCGTACTTGTTCACTTCTCGTCTAACACGTGTGACACATTGATGTGCGATTACTTCATGATTATGCTTGTGATTGCGATTATGTGCATCATTAGCGATGCTTATGTCGTGTCTTCTTGTTAATTACGTTGTTAATGGTGTGTTGATGAAGCGCCATTACGTCTGCTGGGTGCTTCTACACAAACATTTGGGTCTCATGAGATGCTTCTCGGATTGACAGGTATGAGTTGTGATGCTACAACATCAACAACTTTTGGTGCCGTTGGCGGGGAGCGTTCTCTTCTCACTTACATGATGGTTTTTGGCATGAAAGAGACGCGTATGCTAGCTTTTCATGACGATTTTTTGAGTTCGTTAGTTTGTTACACTCGTGAGCATTTGCGGCTTGCAAGATTCACAAAACTTGTCGAGAAGCACATTTACTCTTGGCCTATCCAAAAATGATGCGCACCTGGTCTAATGAGCCATTGTATACCAAATACAATCCGTGCTATTGCCCTATATCATATTGACTCCCATGGCTTGAGTTTGCAATAAAAGTAAACACAATGAAAGGGTGCTCAAATTGGATCAATTATCCTTACTTGTATTCCATATCCAGATGTACCAAGTCCAATAGATTGGGATGGTCGAATGACAAATCTAGCAAGAGGTCTCTAATTGAAGGAACATCATTTGGCTACAAATGTCATCAAATACTTCATTATATACCCCATACAACAAAGGTCTATTGGGGATGACACACGCGAGAGAGGGGGGTGTTGGCAATAGCCAAGGAGGTCAAGGCAGTGTGATGAGACAAGGGAGCATGAGACAGACCACTCAAAGAGAGTCAAGACAAAGTGAAGGCCAAGCAAAACCAAGCAGGAAAGGAAGTCAATGAGGATCTGAGCCGATTGAATCTCCAAAATTTATAATCTTTGTAAAACAATGATTTTATTCACTACACATCATTGTAAATTATGTTTCGGGTGATCCAAACTCCATTTTGTTCAAGCTGATGAGTTCTCTAGCTTGAGGAGTACTAGAAGTATCCATGTATCAAATTTCATATTTTTTTGAGCTCGTTTGAGTCTCCAAATAGGTGTAGGAACCTATTTTTTAACTAGGCGGGACACCAGTTTTGGACAAGGCCAAAACTAATGTATAAAGAGAGCTAGAGAGCTCATTTTTGGGGATAGTTTTGAGATTTGAAGTGAGAAAAAGACTTTGTAATCATATTTTGGAGTAATCAAACATTCCATCACTCCATCTCTTTGTCTTTCCATGTATGCATGTGTGTGTGTATGTGTGTGTGCATGTTGGTGTGCTTCTCACTCACACATTTGCATTCTCACTAGCTCATGGTCATTGTTGACGAGACAACATATAATTCTTGGATCCACTCTTTTTCATAATCATTTGTACTTTTTTCGACCTCTCATTCAGTTGAATAAGCACTCTTGTATAGGTGTGTGTGAGTGCCACACTAGAGAATAAGAGGGATTCATTCTCCTTTTAGTTTAGAAATCCCACATTGCATGCTTTATTGCCCGTTTTGTATATAAAGAGGGCTCTACCTCTCATTTTGGGGAGAGATTTTCTAGAAGTAATGAGATAATGCTAGTTTGTAGTTAGACTCTAGCTCTTTTTGTCGTCGTGATGTGCATGCGTTCACTTCTCATCTAACGCTTGTGACACATTGATGTGCGATTACTTCATGATTATGCTTGTGATTGCGATTATGTGCATCATTAGTGATGCTTATGTCGTGTCTTCTTGTTAAATACGTTGTTAATGGTGTGTTGATGAAGCGCCATTACATCTGCTGAGTGCTTCTACACAAACATTTGGGTCTCATGAGATGCTTCTCTGATTGACAGGTATGAGTGGTGATGCTACAACATCAACAACTTTTGGTGCCGTTGGTGGGGAGCATTCTCTTGTCACTTACATGATGGTTTTTGGCATGAAAGAGACGCGTATGCTAGCTTTTCATGACAATTTTTTGAGTTCGTTAGTTTGTTACACTCGTGAGCATTTGCGGCTTGCAAGATTCACAAAACTTGTCGAGAAGCACAGTTACTCTTGGCCTATCCAAAAATGATGCGCACCTGGTCTAATGCACCATTGTTTACCAAATACAATCCGTGCTATTGCCCTATATCATGTTGACTCCCATGGCTTGAGTTTGCAATAAAAGTAAACACAATGAAAGGGTGCTCAAATTGGATCAATTATCCTTACTTGTATTCCATATCCAGATGTACCAAGTCCAATAGATTGGGATGGTCGAATGACAAATCTAGCAAGAGGTCTCTAACTGAAGGAACATCATTTGGCTACAAATGTCATCGAATACTACATTATATACCCCATACAACAAAGGTCTATTAGGGATGACACACGCGAGAGAGGGGGGTGTTGGCAATAGCCAAGGAGGTCAAGGCAGTGTGATGAGACAAGGGAGCATGAGACAGACCACTCAAAGAGAGTCAAGACAAAGTGAAGGCCAAGCAAAACCAAGCAGGAAAGGAAGTCAATGAGGATCTGAGCCGATTGAATCTCCAAAATTTATAATCTTTGTAAAACAATGATTTTATTCACTACACATCATTGTAAATTATGTTTCGGGTGATCCCAACTCCATTTTGTTCAAGCTGATGAGTCCTCTAGCTTGAGGAGTACTATAAGTATCCATGTATCAAATTTCATATTTTTTTGAGCTCGTTTGAGTCTCCAAATAGGTGTAGGAACCTATTTTTTAACTAGGCAGGACACCAGTTTTGGACAAGGCCAAAACTAATGAACAATTATAAAGAGAGCTAGAGAGCTCATTTTTGGGGATAGTTTTGAGATTTGAAGTGAGAAAAAGACTTTGTAATCATATTTTGGAGTAATCAAACATTCCATCACTCCATCTCTTTGTCTTTCCATGTATGCAAGTGTGTGTATATGTGTGTGCATGTTGGTGTGCTTCTCACTCACACATTTGCATTCTCACTAGCTCATGGTCATTGTTGATGAGACAACATATAATTCTTGGATCCACTCTTTTTCATAATCATTTGTACCTTTTTCGACCTCTCATTCAGTTGAATAAGCACTCTTGTATAGGTGTGTGTAAGTGCCACACTAGAGAATAAGAGGGATTCATTCTCTTTTAGTTTAGAAATCCCACATTGCATGCTTTTTTGCCCATTTTGTATATAAAGAGGGCTCTACCTCTCATTTTGGGGAGAGCTTTTCTAGAAGTAATGAGATAATGCTAGTTTGTAGTTAGACTCTAGCTCTTTTTGTCGTCGTGATGTGCATGCGTACTTGTTCACTTCTCGTCTAATGCTTGTGACACATTGATGTGCGATTACTTCATGATTATGCTTGTGATTGCAATTATGTGCATCACTAACGATGCTTATGTCGTGTCTTCTTGTTAATTACGTTGTTAATGGTGTGTTGATGAAGTGCCATTACGTCTGCTGAGTGCTTCTACACAAACATTTGGGTCTCATGAGATGCTTCTCGGATTGACAGGCATGAGTTGTGATGCTACAACATCAACAACTTTTGGTGCCGTTGGCGGGGAGCATTCTCTTGTCACTTACATGATGGTTTTTGGCATGAAAGAGACGTGTATACTAGCTTTTCATGACGATTTTTTGAGTTTGTTAGTTTGTTACACTCGTGAGCATTTGCGGCTTGCAAGATTCACAAAACTTGTCGAGATGAACCATTTTTGGTGTGATAAGAATACCCTTTCGGGTGATTAATCAACCATGTGTGGTGATTCTTCAAGTCACGAATACATTTACAAACTTATAATCAATTTGCTTTTTGTTGATTAGTTACCTAATTATGTGTGAATAAGGTTGCTTTAGGGTTCTTCTATAAGTTTCAATGGAGTTCTTGCTCATCATCATCATCACCTCTGTATTAGCAGATGATTGCTTACATCACTTTCAAATGCTTAGGTTTCATGATTTCTCTGGCATCACGTCTCGAGCTCATCAATGAAGTGCAAGATGATAGTTGGATGAGGGAAATGAGGCTCATGGGAAAGCCTGCTCATACAATGCTTTGGCATCTATAACTGGCTCGTCGGCTCCCATTCTTCCTGTGTGCCAGGAAGGTCCACAATAAGACCCTCGATGGAGACAACGGCGTAGATGCTTAGACACGTTCACGGGCTTCAGTCCAAGCACGTCCATGGTAGGGGGAGTTGGGTCTTGTGCACAAGTTCCTGCAGCATTTTGAAGTCCACTAAGTCAGACATTTGCGAATATCCTAGCACTGTGCTTGTTACCTTAGTTGCCTCGCCAGTTGGAGAATGTACTTTGCCTCAAATCACTATACAAACAACTGGTGCTTCTTCAGTTGCGGCTTCGGGAGACATACAGGGTACTTTCGATTTCATGAGATGCAGTGAAGATGTACTACATGGGTATGTTCACGTCTCTCGAGTCACATGTTGAGTACGTTTTACCTCATACACAACTAGAGCTGGGTCATTTCATGGTACGAGCTTCCTATCCTTGTGTGGATGTTGTGTGGAATGATGACTGCATATGGAGCACAACACATAGAGTCGGCATATTTTTGGGCTGAGCAATGGCTCTCATGTATACCTACAGGCGCTCGGCATGTACTTGGAAATGGGCCTGGTGAAAGTGAAGGGACGTGGACTCATACCATTTGGGCACTCGAGAAAATTCAAAATCAATATCTGACTCCATGATTGGACGGGTTGCTAGATGGGGACTTGTCCTCAAAATGGATGATCAATCAGGCCGTGTTGATGGTGTGCATGCATGAACCTCGGAAGAAGAAAAAGAGTTTCATAGGCTTTCTGAGGAGAGATTGAATTCCTCAACATTGAGGTCCTCGAATGATTCTGGATTCACAAGCGATACCTCTAATGCTTCCCATCTTCCTCATGTTTCAAAAGATGTTCTTCAGGCACGTGAAGGTTTCCAGTAGACTTTTGTCATAGTGGAGAGCACTAACTTGATCTTCCTATCATGTATGCAAATGTTTGGATTTTTCAAACTAGCAAGAGATAACCCCTCTGAGATTATTGGTCGTAACTACCAGTTTTTGCAAGGAAAGGAAACTGATCCAGAGGAGGTGGATCAAATCAGACAATGCCTTAAGAAAGGGGTTGGTGATTGTGGTAGGCTCTTGAGTTACAAAAAAGATGGCACAACCTTTTAGAATCAACGTACAATATCACCAATTAAAGATGAAGATGTAAGTTTCTTAAAATATATACGCATGCTAGCAGAAGTGAGCCAATTTACTGAGGGTAGAAAGGAGAAAGGAATTAGACCAAATGGATTGTCTGAGTCACTTATCAGGTATGATTCTTGTCAGACAGGGAGGGCTTCTTTCCAGGTTGCAGAACTTTTGGAGACAATAAGGGACCCAAAACATGTTGATAATCTGAGGAATAGCAATTGGTTGGGGGTTGTCAAACATGTACCTCCATATGGAGTGCACCATCGAAGCTGGAATGGACCGCGAGCTGCATATTGGATTTACAGAGTCCTTGAATGATCAAAGCAATTCTTTGCTTAACCAGATTGGGCATCTTGATGCAATTGTGGCCATAATGGAAAAATGCGCTCCATTGGAATCTTTAGAGCCATTGAAAAGTCCATCAAAAACAAGTTCTCAATTGAAGCATGTTTTCTCGAGTGAGCACCCCTGGTGGCTCGGATGAAAAACTGAAACCAAAAAGTTTGTGCCTGAAGAGGTCCAAAAGAGAGGCACCATGATGGAACAAGTCTCTGATGTGGAGAATCCAGTTATGTAGCTACAACTGATCTTTTCTGCAAGATGGAATGAGAGCGCCCAACGACTGAATTTGGTACATGATAGTCCATGTAGTCTTCGGATAGGATCAAATGACGAATGCAGCTAGCACATATCACATGCAGATTTTGAGGTGTCTAGAGATTGAGCTTGCAGAGGCAAAAATGCCTAGATTAATGGCATGCCGCTTTGAACTTGGACCATCATAACCTTAAAAAGGAGCACATATTAACTCGATCCCTTCTTATGACTATATCATCGGTACATTTCTATTCTGACAAATTATGTGGAGGAGGTTTCAAGCTTTCACTAGATGGATTCAACAAGTCATTCAACACCGCTGGTGTGCACGATGGACATTATCAAAGAGAAAAAGTAAGGATATCTACAATATGAAGCGCTCAATCTTTGTCTGGCTGTTGTATAAGGGAACGATCGGATTCAAAGGATGGGAAGATCCCAAGAGTGGTTGCTGAAAATGGAAATGCTTTTCCTCTTCCAACTTGGGACCATGCAGCATGTTCTTATGAAAAAAAAATGACTGTTTTTGGAGGTTTTGATGGCCATCCAAGTCATATGTACTTTCAATCCTATCTTTTGAAAATATTGATTCTTGTGGTGGGCTGCAATGGGCCATCTCCTCAATGTCATCATGTCTTGTAATCTGTCGAAAATCATCTAGTCATTTATGGGGGTTTTGACGAAAATGCTTACCTTGATACAAACAACGGTGTTTATCGAGACTCTCATGGCCCTTGGTGCTGAGTGCTGCAATTTTTGCATGAAAAAGGGGAGACTCTACAAGAATATTGGTGGCGCACAGAGAGAGCCCTTGATTGGGGTCTGGATGGAGGACCGGATATGAGGGAATCAAGGTGGATCCCAAGAAATACTCGAGGATGAAGGACAGATTGGTTGGAGTTTCTAAAGAAACTACAACAGGTGTTCATAGGTTATATCAAATCCAAGCTAATGGAACCCTATTGCTCCCAGCTATCAACGTCAATGACGTTGCGAAAAAGATCAAGTTTGACAACCTTTATGGATGCTACCACTCTTCACTTGAGAGTATCATGAGGACAACAGATATTTGATTGTTGGCTAAGTTGTGGTTGTTTGTGGATATACTGATGTTGGGAAGGACTGTACCTCTGTAATGAAAGCTGATGGAGCTTATGTCATAGCGATTGAGATTCTATGCTCTTCACGCCTTGATGGAGGGTCTTCCCCAATTGACTTGAGATGTTCAGATGTAATAAAGAACAACTCTGTGATCAGAGCCAGTAGTAGTAGTAGTAGAAAGTGGAAAACATGATTGTTACTCAATATCTGATTACTAGGATATGAAATGCCTTGTTTTTCTTGAAGTGCACAAGTGACAACCTACCAATAAAAAAATACTAGTTTATGGGATGATTTAGTTTATGTATATGCTGAAAGAGGGGATGGCAAACTATGTTTGCAATTCTTGGATCTGATGCAGATGGAGGGCGTGCTACTAGATGAAAATACACTTGTTTTTGGATTACAATATTGTGGTCATGCAAGAGCCATAACAAGATTTTAATAGAGTATAAATATGAGTCCCTAAAGACTGAACTGGACACCACCAATGCGAGCTTGATCACAACAAGCCAACAGGTAGAGGTTCATAAGAATGAGGTTGTCACGGTGAAGGAAACATGTGCTAAGGCCTTTGACTGCCTAAAACAAGCTAAAGCACAAGGTGGTGATTATGTTATTCAGATCTTTGATCTAGAGGTTTCAAAGGAGCTTCATCTATTCAGATGTAGCATCAGCAAAGGAGAGATTCATGCTGGCTGAATCAAGGCTTGCTGAGTGGGAATCAAAGTATATTGAATCCTCTGACCTGATGTATGAAAGAGTGTTGTCATTGGAGAGAAAAAGGCAAGCAAATTGTTGCAAAAAAGCGACTGAAAAGGTCTTCTGAATTGCGTGAGGATTCATACTTCACAATTGCTGAACTAAATGATGAAAAGAAAAACTTAGCAGAAAAACTGAAGGAGATACACAAGCAGGCTCAGAATAATGCATTTGGTTTACAAGCTATGTGGGCAGAGTATGCTACAGTGCATTCTTTAAAAAGATTGTCGGATGGCACAAACGGTTATCATGACATTTGAGATTGAGCTTTTGTAGGGTCAGCTTCTTCACTTGAAGGAAGATTATCTTGTCATTGAAACTCATATGAACAATCTGGAGACGTATTATAGGGGAAAGTTTGTATGTTTTGGCAAGGAATTAAATGTGCCTCTGTTGGGCATATTCGGATATTAAATTGTAAAGGAACTTGAAGATAGACTTTAGGCATGTTCTTTGCTGGTGCAAGAAGTGCAAGCAGAAAATGCCCAGCTAAAGAAGCATAAAAGACAATCATCAAAGAATTTGGAAGATGTGACAATTGAGCTGGCTTGTGAGAAGTTGGCAGGTGCAATGTAGATGGAAATCTTGGAGCACATGACCTGTGAGTTCTTGTATAAGGAATCCCAACAGACACAGAAGCAGTTGAGTGAACTGATCAGAGGATGGGACCCAAGTTCACCTTGAAATGCCTAGCTCAAATCCATCTAGTAGATCTTTTGTATTGGAGATTCATGATGGCAAGTATTTCTTTTGTGTGAGCTTCATGGCAACTGCATACCATCCATCTGGGAAGCAACCTGATTGGACACATATACCTGCACCTTCAAGATCATCAGGATCCTTAACCGTAAATAATGGAGATATAAGTTCCACATCAAAGGGGTTGATGGGCTCTTAGCACCTCAATGGGTTTTCCAATTGAATTTTGACCCAATGGGCTCCAATGGTTGGCTCTTCAGTAATATCAATTGCTTTTGCCCCAAACTTGTTTGATATGGTTTTCCCTGCTCCTTTGCAGGTGTCTCAAGTAGATGGATTGGCATAGTCTCACTGGTCTAAAGCACTTGCTCTTCCTGTACATAGTGTTTTAGTTTCTTGCACAGTCCTAGCATTGCCTATGTCAAGACCTGTAGACCATTCGGTGCAACTTCTTTCTTCTAGAAATCATGAAAATCAGATGGTTTTCTACCTCGAGAAAGGTGTATCCATGCACCTCAAATTGCTCTAGACTCATGTCGATAAGAGTCGAGCTCACATGTGAATGATACAATAACTGACGAAGTTCTTGCAAAGCTCCCACTCACTCTATGCCTGTGTCAATTATCGACAATAGCAACTGCAACATCTAGTCTCGAGCATAATAACTCGTACATCAGACTCCCAAATGAAGACGAAATCTGTGCTATCCTAACTAACCTAAGTATGTCAGCCATGCCTATATCGAAAGCATCAAAAGCACCATCATCAAGACCAACATGTCTTGACATATCTATCTCATCATCTGGCATGAGCGAATCCAAGAATGACCACATGATTGATAACTCATCAACATCTAAATCAGTCATCCTCTCAACAAAGGATGTGTCTAGTTGTGCACCCTGAGAGCTAGTATGCTCTGGCATACACTATGTATCATAAGAGCTATCCTTCTCTATCACACCAAGTGTATCATCATGTTCCACATGAGCTAACTGCACAACATCAACACCAAGGTCAAAGTGATGATCATAGTCTAACTGAGTATCATCATAATGCTCTACATGAGAATCCACATCATGCTCTAATGCATCCATCTAATCATTCAAAGTGTGCTCCATAAGAGCATCCACATGATCAATAAAATCATGCTCCATATAAGCATCATGAGCATCCAAAGTATGACCTACATGTGTATCCAAAGTATGCTCTACATGTGCATCCGTATGAGCATAGGAATCATGCCATACATGTGCATCAAGAATGTCAACAGACCTATCTGTAGGTAGATAAAATGAGACATGACGAGTCTCACATCGCACATAAGGCTAAACTCCCACTGAGACGACACTGTCTGTCAGATGTACCTGCAATGGATACCTATGCTCAATCCTAGCACCTCTGACAAGCATAAGCTGTCCCAACTACAATTGAA